>CM051627.1:33644235-33927884 GCA_028020825.1 Podargus strigoides
GGACATGTTCCTGTGTGACCTGATCTAGGTGTTCCTGCTCTGGCAGGGGGATTGGACTGGATGATCTTTTGAGGTCCCTTCCAATCCCTCACATTCTGTGATTCTGTGATTCTGTGATTTCCTTCTGAGCCACTATGGAGGGAAGAGCTGTGCACTGAGATGGGTAGATTGAGCTCAGAAACATGAAACAGTTTGCCCAATGCAGTGTATCTGGGGGAACAGCAGATGGAACAGTGAGCTGTGTTCAGTGTCCCCAAAATTCCAAGAAGCAAGACTGTGGTTGCTAGATCAGCATCAGAAGTGGAACAAACTGACAATTGGAGGCAGAAGACGGGGTGCCTGATCACTGGAGAAGCAGTATGGTGCAGTAAGAAATTCAAGTGAATAAAGGGGACACAGACACCTTGACTTGACCGCTGATGGATTTGACCATCACCGCTGTGAGAGAGGACCTTTGACACCAGACTTGGCCACCACACCCGTGAGGAAAGATCTTCAGGACATCACTGGATCCTGGGTAGTGATACTCTTTCCTCTCTCTTCCTTTCTCTTTTCCCTTTAACCTTCTCTCCCTCTCTCTCTCTTTTCCTTGTAGTTAATAATAATTTGGACATTTGTCAAATTATCATTGCTTGTGCCTAACATTATCTGCTAAATAAAACTGTTCTATTTGCACCCAGCCTTTGTGGCTGGACTTTGTTTCTGTGGGATCCAGATATTTTTAAAGATACCTCTCAATGAGCGGATCGTGACAGTTGTGTTCTTAAAATATGTAAGAAGATGTAAACTTAAGAAATACTCTTAAGGACTTCATAGAATCATAGAATCATTTCAGTTGGAAAAGACCTTTAAGATTATCAAGTCCAACCATTAACCCAGCACTGCCAAGTCTACCACTACCCCATGTCCCTCAGCACGACATCTACACAGCTCTGAAATCCCTCCAGGAATGGGGACTCCACCACTGCCCTGCGCAGCCTGTGCCAGTGCTTGACAACCCTTTCAGTGAAGAAATTTTTCCTAATATCCAATCTAAACCTCCCCTGGCACAACTTGAGACTGTTTTCTCTTGTCCTATCACTTGTTCCTTGGGAGAAGAGACCGACCCCCACTTTACTGCAACGTCCTTTCAGGTAGTTGTAGAGAGCGATGAGGTCTCCCTTCAGTGTCCTTTTCTCCAGACTGAACACCACCAGTTCCTTCAGGTGCTCCTCATAAGACTTGTGCTCCAGACCCTTTACCAGCTTTGTTGCCCTTCCTTGGACATACTCCAGCAACTCAATGTCCTTCTTGTAGTGAGGGGACCAAAACTGAATACAGTATTCAAGGTGCGGCCTCAACAGTGCTGAGTACAGGGGTAAAATCACTTCCCTAGTCCTGCTGGTCACACCATTTCTGATACAAGCCAGGATGCTGTTGACCTTAGCCACCTGGGCACATTCTGTCTCATATTCAGCCAGCTGTCAACTGACATCCCCAGCTCCTTTTCCACCAGGCAGCTTTCCAGCCACTCTTCCCTAAGCCTGTAGAGTTTCACAGGGTTGTTGTCACCCAAGTGCAGGACCTGGCACTCAGCCTTGTTGAACCTCATACAACTGACCTTGGTCCATTGATCCAGCCTGTCCAGATCCCTCTGCAGAGCCTTCCTACCTTCAAGTAAATCAACATTCCCACCCAACTTGGCATCATCTGCAAACTTACTGAGGATGCACTCAATCCCCTTGTCTGTATCATTGATAAAGATATTAAACAGAACCAGCCCCAGTACTGAGCCCTGGGGAACACCAGTTGTAACCATCCACCAACTGGATTTAACTCCGTTCACCACAACTCTTTGGGCCCAGGCATCCAACTAGTTTTTACCCAGCAAACTGCATGCCCATCCAACCCATGAACCCATGTTTCTCCCAAAGAATACTGTGGGAAACGGTGCCAAAAGCTTTGCTAAAGTCCAGGTAAACATCATTCACAGCCTTTCCCTCATTGACTAAGCGGGTCACCTGGTCACAGAAGGAGATCAGGTTGGTCAAACAGAACCTGCCTTTCATAAACCCATGCTGGCTGGGCCTGATTGCCTGGTTGTCCTGTATGGGCCACATGATGGCACTCAAGATGATCTCTCTATAACCTCCCCTGGCATCAAGGTCAGACTGACAGGCCTGTAGTTCCTTCTGTGGGAAATGGATAATTACAGGTAAATCTATTACTAAAAGGCATATTACAAGCAAGCCTGAAGAACTTTCCTTCCCCTCTTTAATGGATATCTCCACAGCTACATCCTGTAGTGTCACTTATCTACAAGAGGCTGACTATTCCAATGTCAAATATCACTCCTGGAAGTAAGAAATCTGATCTGAACTGTGTTGGACTGGGAAGAGAAAGCATGGGAATTTAATAAAGGAATTCATTCTGAACATGTCAACATGAACTCAAAAACATTTATCACATGCTTCAAGATGTAGGGTTTAAATAAGAAGTGGTCTGAATTGCTAGCTTTAACAGCAGCTAAACTGGCTCGTAAGAGAGAAGATGCCCTCGCTTTTTAAGCTGGACATATACACCTCTTCAGGAATCACAGGGACTTGTTATATCTTTTAGTTTACCAATGTCTATTTCTTAGTTTATTCATTCATGATTTTTTGAGGAAAAAATTTAAGACTCTAGATATTTTTCTTCATCAGTGATATGAGTAATAAAAAGGGTATGTTGAATGTCAAAAGCATGCTGAAATGCCTTCTGTAGCAAATGGAGAAGTGAGGGTGGACATATCCAGTCTCGCCAGAAATAAGCTTGCATTTATGAAAATATTCTTCCTGAATAATTCTCTTGAGTAGAATTTTGTAGGCCTTTTCATTAGATACCACAATTTCCTTGGAGCATCTGAGCATTTACTGTGGTGATTTCTCTCTCTTCTCCAAAGCAGTAGTTCAGTAATTCTTTTTTTTTTACCAGCTGAGGAACAGCAGAAGATAAACAGAAAGCAAGAGGGAAGGTCTTTCCCAGGATATTATTAGTTGGAGAGCAAAGCTTAGAAGAGTCTCTAGCCAAGGACAATTCATTTCAATACCAAGGCACTTCGAGTAGTCCAAAACATATGTGATAAAGGAAGAAACTAGGGAGCCTGATTATCATTCTTGCTCTCTAATTCTCTACTACAGCTCCTAAGGTGGGACTCAGCAGCAGAGAGATTTTGCCTTCTCTTGTGCCTCACTTTCACTGTAGTGCAGAGCAGCTCTGGGAAGGAAATTTCACTACAGAGTGCTTCTGCTTCTTGGCTTTTCACCTTTATGAACTAATGCTTTGAATCCTTAAACTGAAGCACCAGGACATTCCTCTCCTGTGGATGAAGAAGCTGCTACATCTATTATAGTTTCCAATATATAAGTAATCATAGAATCATGGAATGGTTTGGGTTGGAAGGGACCTCAAAGATCATCTAGTGTGGATAGATATTTTAGTTTGTTTTTTATTTCCTGTCCCTTCTCCAGACTTCTTCTTCAGTAAGATGACTTGTTTTGACAGCAAATAATTACTCATGTATAAATTCAAAATGGTGAGGAAGCATTAGAGTGTGAGAGCTCACTTTCCAGCTATAAATGTGAAACAAGAGTGACATCTAGCAGTCAATTCTGGTAAACACAGGTGTATTTATGTGGTAATTATATTTCTTGTCCTGTAATGAAATGCTGTAAAATTAGTTATCTTACAGTTACAATGGAAAGCACCACTCATTTGTAGAGCTAAAGTACCTTACACACAAGAATTATTCAAACCTTGTAGCACTCTTGTTAAGAAATTTTAAAACCAATTCCATTTTACAGCTGGGTAAACAGAGTAAGTCTAAAATTGCTTGTCCAAAGTGCCCAAAACTTCTGAGAAATAATAAAGAACAGAACCTAATTTTGAGTACGATTGACTTACTCTTTCCATAAGTTACATTATCTTGAACTCTCGAGAATGACATAATTTCCACCATTGCTGCAAAGAACCATCTCCTGTACTAGATTTACTCTCTACAGCTGAAAATGCATAACACTGGAATCAATAACATATGTACTGAAACCCATATGTAGGCAAGTACAACGGAAGCCTGTCAGCACTTGCCTTTTCAGAAGAGTACAAGAAGTGCAATGGCAGTTTTCCTTGTCCTAGGATTCATTATTGCTGTGGAACTTGTGAGTTCCAGCTGTGAATTTTAATCTTTGGGTTTTGAAACTTGGGACGAGAACTTTTTTCCCTGTGTTCATTGAAACTACCTTTTGAAGATGTTCATCTACAGATTGACTTTTATATGCAGTAGCACTTAGAGTCTGGCTATGTTAAGCCCCAACTTTCAATTTTTTAAGGAATTAGTGGATGGGACCCCCTGGGAAACTGTCATCCCACCCCAGTATGTAGGACAGGAGAACTAGTGACATTTGACAAGGAGTAAGCTGAGGTATTCAGTAATTTTTTTACCTCAGTTTTCACTGATAATCATTTTTCCCAGATCTCTCAAGTCCCTGAACCTCAAGTCAGTGACTGGGGGAATGAAGTCCTACACATTTTCAGAGAAGATCAGGTTCGAGACCATCTGAGGAACCTGAACATGCACAAGTCCATGGGACCATCTGAGACGCATCCCAGGGTCCTGAGGGAACTTGCAGATGCAGTTGCTAAGCCCTTCTCTCTATATCCTATTTGTAAAGTCGTGGCAGTCAGGTGAAGTCTCCAGTGACTGGAAAAAGGGAAAATTCACATTGAAGAGGACCTTGGGAACTACTGACCAGTCAGCCTCACCTCTGTGCAGTAAGATCATGAAACAGATAAACCTGGAAGTTATGTCATGGCATATGGAAGACAAAGATGTGATTAGAGACAACCAACATGACTTCACCAAGATCAAATTTTGCCTGACGAATCTGATGGCCTTCTATGATGGAATGACCGCATTGGTGGATAAGGGAAGACCAACTGATGTTGTCTACCTGGGCTTCTCTAAGGCCTTTGATACATATTCCCCCATAACATTCCAGCTGCTAAATTACAGACATGGATCTGATAGATGGACTGTTTGATGGATAAGGAATTGGCTGGATGGCCACATTCAAAGGGTTACAGTTAATGGCTCAATGTCCATGTGGAAAGCAGTGAAGAGTGATGTTACTCAAAGGTACAGTACTATTTAATGTCTTCATCATTGAAATAGTGGGATTGAGTGCACACTCAGCAAGTCTGCTGATGACACCAAGCTGAGTGGTGCAGTTGATTCACTTGATGGAAGGCATGCCTTCCAGAAGGACCTCGACAGGCATGAGAAGTGGGCCCTTGTAAACCTCCTGAAGTTCAAGAAGGCCAAGTGCAAAGTCTTGCACTTGGGTTGGGGCAATCCCCAATATAAGTGCAGGCTGGGTAATGAATGGATTGGGAGCAGCCATGTGAAGATGGGCTTGGGAATACTGGTGGATGAAAAACTGGATACAAGCCAGTGTGGTCTGAATAGTAACTGAGTCTGACAACATACTATAAAACAAAGCTTTATGAAGGCAGTAAGGAAGATGAACCACAATGCACCCATATACTCACTCATCTGATCACTGATAGTAAACACAGGATCATATGTAATGCCATGGCTCCATAGGACTGCAAGGGGATACTTAGTGTCCAGGTCACCTGGAAGCAATAGACAGTCATGCAAATAGCTTCTAAAAGTAAGAGTTGTGACACCTTTTGACTCTACCAATAGTACTGTGATTTGAGAGGATCACAACTTACATGGAATGTGGGCAGTACCCTGCCTACGCTGCTGATGTCTGTCAAAGGGCAGGATGTCAGGAACAGGGTGTCACTTCCACCCCTGTATTCTCTCAAATCATCACTTTATATAGAGTTATAGGCTAGGATGTTATTTGACAGGTCACTAACTATATGATAAACTAGTTGAGATTGGTGTTCGAAGACCTGCGGGATGTAAGTTATGTAGTCAGAGGTCAAAATCTCATGCATCATGAGACAGGTACCATAGAACTGCCTCTATCAAGTATCAGTTTCATGAGCATCCGGGAGATTATTACTATGGCATCTTCCCAAATGCTACAAGAGAAGCTGTAAAAAGAGATTACCATTCAGGGTCAGCATGCACTTATGTCTAGTGGCCCCCAAACTGTATTGACCTATGGCTTGACCACAACTGGGAAAATGCTTTACAACACAATCTACAGCCCCATCCTCTGATGAAAAACAAAACACAAACAATGACAATAAATGAGATAATTCCAAAAAGTATAACCAGCATCTTTTGAAAACTACCCTGAGATCTGGGACCCAAAAGATAAGCCATGACCACATTTCAGCAATTCTCCGAGTGATTATTTGGTTAGTTTTGGTTATTACCTCATGTGAGGGCTTTAGTTGTTCCCCCAGTTTCTTAAGATTGGTCTCAATGCATCAATCTTGTTTTACAGAGACACAGCAGGTAGTATTTACTAACATGCAGACACTACCTTCTGCATCCAGTTAAGTAGTCTCAGGCTAGACATTTCTGAACAGTAGTCTGTGATACCCAAGTGACTTCTTGCTGCAATGCTTGCATGGCAGTGGTAGTTCCTTTTCCTATATTTTCCAGGGTAGCAGAGAGATTGACAGTCCCTTTCTCCAATTCAGAGACTCCTAGCCAAGGAAGCATGGTCTGGGCAACCTGGTGAAACATGGATCCTCCTTCTGCCAAAGGGTTAATAACATATCTATGTTGCAAGGTGTCAGGGGAATTGTGGACATGGATTCCATGGAGGTTCTTCTTCAACATTCATCCCAGGCACTGTTCACCTGAGTGTGTAGTTTCCTGTCAACTCCACTGGAGGTTTTTGATGGCACTGTTCACACACAGACAGTATAGGTGGGGGCACCTATTGTGCTAAGGCAGTGAGTGGTGCCTCTCAGGCAACTGTCAATATTGACATGGTAGGTTTGCATGCTGTAGGATGGACCCCGCTGCATGGTTTGCAGTTGATCACAAGATGGATCATAGCCTGTAAAGTTCTAGTAGGTGGATCTCTGGTGGTGGATGCCCACCCACCAGTTTTCCAGCAGCACCTTAGAGGGGAAGGAGGGTCTGAAAGCATTAACACTGATGGTGACTCAAAAGCTGTATCAAAGCATCATTCATCAATTCATCAGTTTGTTGGGGGCAGGTAAACCTCCTTTCCAGCAGGAGCTGTCAGAGGTAGCCCCTCTCTGGCAGGCAAAGGTGCCCTGTCCTCTGCTCGGGCAGGCACTCCTCTGCATCTGAGCACCAGGCAAAAAAGCCATTGCCACAGCACCCACACCTGCAGCCAGGGCATGCAAAGCCCCAGCATCCCACACCCATGGTCCTCCTCACTAAGGTGAGTTGGAGCTGTCCTGGCCCACCAAAGCTACTCCACTCAGCTTTTCCCTGGCTTTTTATAAAACCAGTCATTCAGAGTGGAACTGTTCCTCAGTGTAGGCTTGCATCTGGCAAGTGCTTGAGGTGAATACGGAACAGCCTCCTGCTCCTGGACTATGACCGCACTGAGGCTTAGGAGTAGGATCAGCAATTTCCCCCTCAATCACAGGATATAAGAAGAGTGTATGGGAATATGAAAGGGCAGGTATGTTCCCTTGTAAGGGCAGAAAGAAGGTCAGCTGTCAATGTGCGGGGCCACCAGCACAAAAAGACTTGAACCTGTTAGAGCATGTCCATAGGAGGCCCACAAAAATGGTGAGATGGCTGGAACACCTCTCGTGTAAAGAAAGGCTGAGAGAGTTGGCGTTGTTTAGCCTGGAAAAGAGTAGGCTCTGGGGAGATCTTAGTGCAGCCTTTCAGTACATAAAGGGGGCTTGTAAGAATGATGGGGAAAGACTTTTTACCAGAGCCTGTAGTGACAGGACAAGGATTAACAGTTTTAAATTAAAAGAGAGTAGGTTTACATTGGACATAAGGTAGAACCGTGAACTAGGCTGGATGGGTCCTCTGAAGCTTTTACAGTCCAAACTCCTGCTCAAAAGCAGAAATGACTTGGAAACTAGAGCAAATTGCTTAGGGTTGAGTGAAATTTTCAAAATCCCCAAAAGCAGGAGCTCTACAGCCTCTCACAGCAAACTATTTCAGTGCTTAAACTCTCTCATTGTTTTTTTCCTTATGTATCCCCAGAATTTCTTTGCTTCATCTTGTGACCTTTGCCTCTTGTTCTTTTGCTATGGATCTCTAGGGAAAGCCTTGTCCTTTCCAGGCCAAATGAACTCATTTCGCTCAGCCTCACTTTCTACACCATGAGCTTCAGACCCCTGATCTAGTAGCCCTGCACAAGACATACTTGATTTTATCAGTATTTCTAGGGTCCTGTGAGACCCAAAACGGGACTCACAATTCAAATGCAGCATCATGAATCCTGAATAGATGGAAATAATCACTTCCCTCTATTGACTACTTTCATATGAACACAGCCCTGTAGGTGTTACTCAGACAATTGGGTACAACTTAGAAATACCCATCTGTGACATTAAGTCAAAATTAAACTGATTTGTTATATTTTAAGACCTCACATTGGTTTTCCTTTTCAAGGGTAATTGAAAACCAAAATTAGAAAATACTTTTTTTTTTTTTCACCTTAGTAATTTGTATTGAGAAAAAACATGGCATAAACTCTCTAACACCTAAAGATTAGCTTGACAATAAGTTAATTATTCTGTCCTGACCCACTTTATATTCTATTCAAGAGATTAGGAAAGTTACTTAAGAGGAATCATAAAATTTTAGTTGTCTCTTTACTTTTAGTTATAATCATTATCACTATACCTAATCTTAAAGAATGTCCTTTCTGGAACATAGTCAGTCAAAGTCTCTTCCTCTCTGGAATATTATTATTAATAATTTTCTTCTTAGCTTTATATTCTTATTTTGCATGCATGACATGCTTTCAAAATTAAAAAAAAATCTTTTCGGGAACCGTAGTTCATCTTTGCTGACACATTCAAAAACCAGTGGAGGATAAATGTCTGAATATTTTCAACAAAATGCGTAGCAGATTTTTACTTTTTCTCTAGGTATATTTGTAAGAATGTTTTGAGTGTTGTCACATAGATGACTTTACAATGCAGAATTTGCATTGTTATTAGGAAATACAATGGTTTTTAATATATCAGGTTGGCCTTTTCCTATTTCCTAAAGGAAATTAAATATTCCTAAAGGCACATTAAAGAACCATACTTATATTAATAGAACAAAAAAACTTATTATCAATGCCTTGTGCTTTACTGGTGACTTGAGATAAAAAGAGGGCACCGACATCAGTGGATATCAATCAGAATCTGAGAGTGGCAAAGAGCTGTATTTCCCTTTGGAAAAAAACATCTTGCCTATCTTTCTTCTCTACTGTGTGTATCAGAGCTTGCCAGGTACTGAAAACAAAAAAAAACCCCAAAACAGCAACAAACAAACCCCAACCAAAACTGTAGATGTTCTGTATTTTTGCTGATAATTTGTTGTGTGATTTATATTACTGGGCACACAAAGAAAGCACTATGTCTTACTTTTCTGTTTAATCCAGATGCTTTAATCATATGTCTTGTATCTCATTTCTTAATATTTCTTAATACTGTGTTTAGAGTAGCACCTGGACTCACAGCAGAGAACAGAAGTCCATACTACTTCAAGAAACTGAATATCTAAGTACTTGTGACATATGTCAGAGATTAAAAAAAAAAACAAACACTACAACAAAAACCATACAGACTTTACAAAAGTTAGAAGATCAATGGTAGAGCCAGGACCTGAACATAAATTTCCTCTAGGCTATTTGTGACCTCCAGCCTCACCTGTATATCTCTTTTTTTTTCCTATCTAAAGGAGAAAACTTGATTCTGAATAAAAGTCTCTTTCTTTGACAGGCCAAGAAACACAGAAAGAAGCTTTAATTCCTTTCTGTAGTTTTAATGCTATTTTTTCTACACATTTAAAAGAATATTATAAGTTCTCTGACATTCTTAAGGGTTTTTTTGAGGCATTTTAAAAGCAATAGAGTTTAAATAATTTGCATTGCCTTTTATGTTCCTACCCAAAGAATTCATGCTCACACATACTCTCTTTGTTAAACTATTTGGACTCACTGTCAGTACTTGGTGCAGTAGTAAAACATCCCTGACTAAAGTGTTAGGATAGTAAAAAACTAAAGGTACATGTCTCTCTTTATTCAGTGCATATAAGTTCACCAGAAAAAGAATCTTCTGTTGGGAAATAAAAATTTTTACTTTTGGGGTTGCTTCTTTCCAATTCCAATGATAAAACCACAGGCAACACTTTATGATACACAACCCTAGACTTGCTTCCTGGTTCCAGGACTCAGTTTATTTCTAGCTCTATTTTGTGCTTTCCCTACACTTGACTTCCAAGATGCAGTGCAATGTGTCTACCCCACAGTGAAGATGCAGCCAAGGAGCAGAGAGATGCATATAAAATTATTTTTATTACAATTCACTCGCTTCCACAAATAAAGAGCAACTATAGATTAAATGCTTTTAAAATCTAAAATTATAAACAATTTCCACAGTCTATCACAACTTCAAAATATTTTGTATACACAAGTCTGAGTAAATTATTTACCCTGGAGTATTACAATGATCCACTGAAAAAAAATAATTTAGAAAATATAAGTGAATATATATTTTCCAGATTAGTTGTCTAATAGTCAATTTTAGCTTTTCCAGAGTGTTTTTTATAGGAATAAATGATATAGAAAGTGAACACAGTTTCTTTGCTGTCACTCAATACTTCCTATAATCCTCAGAGTATTTTACCAATATTCATATAAACAATGCGGATAAGTACAGTAAAATAATAATTAAAAATTTAATATATAATTAATATAAACCAATAATTTCAAAGGGTTTATGGTGATCAACTTCAAGAAACAACATTCAAGAGGAAAATATTCTTGGAGCAATGACGGTTCATACAATTATAATCTCTTCTACAAGGTTATGAAATTAACATTTATATTAATTACAACCTATGGCAACGACTATACTAACAAATTGTTCCACAAACTACATTTTGCTGTTTGGATTGCATTAGTTTGAGAATTTTTATGCAAAGATTTGAATATTGCCTGTATCTCATAAATAGTAAAGGATATTAACGGAGATACTACATGTTGCAACCCACAATTACAGGAGTAGCTTTTAATTCAGTTGCTTAACATAGAAGCATAAAAATGGAACTAGAAATGATAGCTACTAACCAACTGTGAGAGACTGACAGTCTTGAAACATGCAATTTTGTTAAACTTCAATTGCAGAAACTGAAAACCAGACTCTGATTTTATCTTTATGGTTGCTTTGTGTGATTGATTGAAACTTGCCTCAGCAGGGAGACTCCAGCAGGAATGTGACCAAAGCCCAGCTGTGGCTGGCACCTCCTGAAGGATTCAGATAAACATACAAGAGCCAGTTGAGACCAAGACAAGAAACTTGTGAGCTTTACTGACTGGAAAGAGCTAAGGCAAGACCATATATGGAAGAGGAGGCCCAAAGTTCCCCCATGACACCTGAGAGACTTCAGATGTAGGTGTTAGGGGAATATAAGCTGGGAGTGATGATCTCAGCAGTGCCAGGAGGTCTCTACACTCAGTGATATGTATAGAGACTGGTGGTTATGTCTCAACATCGTCTGTGTTATGCTTCACCCACCCACCCAGTGCTGTACTACTGTGGGGGAATGCCAGGCTCAACATCCCCCTTCCTGCATCTAAAAGAGAGATAAGCGTGAATACCACAAACAGGATGCATTTGTTCTCAGCATCCCCATTCCTGCGTCTGAAGGGAGATCAGCAGGACAATTCACATGGATACTACAAACAAGTTGCATCAGTGCACATGGTCCAGCAAAAAGAAGGGCTCGAGGAAAATGAAGGAGGGATGGAGATCGCTCTTAACAACCCTCAGATGATCCCTGGGAGTGATACCTGGTGCCCGCACTGGTAGGCAGGAGGTATGCAAAGCAGCGTGTGGCAGAAACACCCACCCAGAGTCAGTGGGTGGAGAAAGAGATGATATCCAACAACCACAGCTCACAACTAATTTGAAGATCTTCCCCACCAATCAACAACCGGACTTGCGAGACGTTGCTGGATCCGTGGTGGTAACCACCCCCCCTCTGCTCTATCTTTCATAATACTGCTTCTTCTTACATCCACTTCTTTCCTATCACTTTTTGATTTTTTAAGTACACAAAACTTTGTAATAAACCGTAGAGAGTCTGTGACATGTGACCTCATTTGTGTCTTAATTTCACCTCTGGGATCAAAACAAATCTCCCTTGGCCTGAATTGGGTCAAGACACCAGCACTACAAAATTCATACCTATTTATCTTTGAACTTTTCTTTTTTCCCCTTTAGTAAGATGGAAATACAAGAAATGAAATACCTTCCCCTTTCTTTATGGAAAGTTTGTCTAAACAGGTGTTACAGCTCTTTGACTCTACCTCTGACCAGACTAGGATGTTTTTCACCTTCTGCCCATGAACCAGAGGATCCATTTCAGCTCATGATAGGCCCCAGTGCCTCTAGGTATGCCTGTCAGCAATGGTGTTGCAACCATGTCCACAGCCTTGCCTAATGACCTGGGTTCTTGGCTGACCCCACTTGCCATCCCCAGACTCACCCTGCTTGATTTGCTCAGGCACAGGAGGGCAGAGCCCTGGCTGGCAAGGCATTACCATTCCCAAAGCCCTGTCCCATCACGAGCAGCCGGCCCTCACCATTCACTCAAGCCAGTCCAGGACACAGAAGGGTAGCCTGAACTTTCCCCAAGCCTGCCTGGCCTTCATAGACAACCTGAAACACCTCCCAGTCCCTATTCAGCCCCAAGTCTCTCAGACCATTCCTCTTTCCCAGTTTCCTGTCCCTACACTGGCTCTGCATCCTCCAAAATTGCCTATTGACACTCCAGAGCAATTAAATCACTCAATAGCAAGTCCCTCAGAACCAAGATCCTTTAAAAGTGTGAAGACATACCTTCCTAAGAAGGGAGGCTGTTGTAAGGGCCCTGAGGGCAATAACAAGACTTCATGGCTCTGACTGGTCACACCTGGGGCCTCTACCTACATGCCTTCTCAAGGGCCCAGGAGCTCCATTTAACAAGTCTGGGCTGTTGGTCACT
Source organism: Podargus strigoides (assembly GCA_028020825.1). Lineage (NCBI taxonomy): Eukaryota > Metazoa > Chordata > Aves > Caprimulgiformes > Podargidae > Podargus > Podargus strigoides. Next base: position 33,657,389 of record CM051627.1, read on the forward strand.
GGCCAGTTTATGTTGCAGGTTTGTCTGTATTCAGCAGTGCCTATGTACCCTATTAATCATGGCCCACAGACTGTTCACCTGTTTTACCCTTGGACCTGATTCATTGCAATCAACTTGTTTGGCAGTTTGGACACTTGTTGGACCCCAGCTTCCCTGCTTGCCTCTTGTGGACCTGTGGAGCTGGGCTCTGGCTGACAAGGTCCTCCCCTGTCAGCCCTGTTACTGTGTTCAGCTGCCAGTTCTCCATCTGCCTAGGGAACTCACTGATCACTGACAAAAGTAATAGGCAGAAAAAATCCACTTTAATGAATCTTTAATAACAAATCAAATGTTTTACACCAACAACTTATCTAATATCTCGTTTGAGCAGCTGAGTGTTACAATCTCACTATGTGTTTATTGAGAAATACAAATGAAAAGACTGAGCAGAGTCTGCACAGAGCAGATATTGCCACAAAAATTCTTGTCCTACAGCCCTATGTGAAGAGGTGGTACTCTTCCAGAGTCTCAGTTCTATTTGTTACCAGATTTGTTCAGAAGAGGTGGAAGACATCCCACTCCTTCACAGCTAGCAGATTTTGTAATTGTGATTGATCGTAGAATCACAGAATCATAGAATGGTTTGGGTTGGAATGGGACTCAGAGATCATCTAGTTCCAACCCACCTGCCATGGCAGGGACACCTCCCACTAGATCAGGTTGCTCAAGGCTCCACCCAACCTGGCCTGGAACACATCCAGGGATGGAGCATCCACAACTTCCTTGGGCAACCTGTTCCAGTGCCTCACCACCCTTACAGTCAAGAATTTCTTCTTTATATTAAGTCTAAATCTACTCTCTCTCAGCTTGCACCCATTACCCCTCATCCTATCATTACAGTCCCTTGTAATAAGTACCTCCCCAGCTTTCTTGTAGGCCCCCATCAGGTACTGGAAGGCTGCTATGAGGTTTCCCTGGAGCCTTCTCTTTTCCAGACTGAACAAGCCCAACTCTCTCAGCCTGTTCTCATAAGACAGGTGTTCCAGCCCTCTGACCATCTTGATCTCTGTTCTTACTCTGTAGCCACTGCTGTAAATGGCTCAGTTGGTTCTCTTATTCAAAGCAATTCAATATTAGAAACAAAAGGACAGTACTGAACAACCTCTGCCATTTACTGACTCTGGAATTTCATCTGTGTAGATAATGAACTACAGGCTCTATGACATTTCTCCTTAACACTTAAAATCTAAATTGCTGGAATCTCAAAAATTATTCTGAAGGATGAAGTGAAGTTTGTAACCAATAGTATTTATACAGTGTTATATGTTATTTCTTTAGTACAATAGTGGTTATTTGATGTTTTGCTATCTAACAAAGCTATGAAGACCCTGCTCTAAGGGGGAATTCTAAGACAGATTCTGCAACTACTAATATACATTAGCGCTTGCCTACAGGGGTTGTGCTTTAAGTTTAGTAAGGTGCTAAACAGTCATTTCACCCTCTTGTTAAGTTAGCTGTTTTGCTATGCTTGCTGACATCACGTTGCTGTTTGTTAACTCTGAAGGCAACAGTGAGATAATTTCCTGCAGTTTATCTGAGAATCTGCTTGCTAAGCTTTCCAAAAAAACGTTCACATTATCTTAACAGAAAGAATAACATATTTGCCATATATGTTCTGTTCCTTCTGTTACTAATGAACTTATGGACATGTTTCTGAATCTACTAGAGATAGTCTAGATAGTGCCCTCAAAGTTAAACTCGAGTGTCAAGACAACTTCCAATCAAAAACAAAATACAAGTGCTTGACATATCAGAGCTAATTATCTATCACATATTGGCACAGGTTTTTGAAGCATGTTTGCTACTATTTTTGAAAGCTTCCTTCTATGAAGTGAGCAAAACTAAACAATAGTGGCTCAATGAAGGCCTGTCTCTTCATGTGTGACAGTAGATGGAAACTGATATGTGTACCCTGCTGTAAGTGGGACTAATGTGAACAGACTAGAGTTTTACTATGGAAATGCACTTTATTTAAGTAATCTATTAAAAGCTAACACCCCTACAACCTGAGTTTCTCTGATGTACCTCTTCGTGCCTGCTGTCCAGTAGTTTTATACATTCCTGCCAAGCACATAGTGAAGCACTCATCCTGATACTCCAGAAGCTTTTGCTAGGGTTTCTTCCTCTGCTATTCACTTCTTTGCCTCATCCTCAAATGGAATTTCTGTTCTCATTGATTCTTACATGTAATATGATTTCTCATATTCTATTGTTATTCATTAACATCAAATAGAAAAACACATTAGCACTGATGCACACGGGAAAGCAGCTGAGGTGAAGGGTTCCAAACCAGAGTATCATGGCAGGGGACCCTTTCCAAAGCGCAAAAACCCAAGAAGGCAGAAGCCAAGAAAGCAGAAGCCCAGGGGGAGAGGGCGCCCCAGGCCACCCCTCATGAATGGGCAGAGTGAGTGAGGACAGAGTGATGGCCCCAACCCCCTTATGTACAAGAGTGGCCCCCAGGGATCGCAGCGAGCAGGGCGCAGCGCTGCAGTTCACACAGGCAGGGTGGGCAGGGAAGGTGGGCAGATGGGACATAGTCCCTCTCCTGGCTCTACAGCCTAACTTAGCTAGTGGTCATCTCATCACCACCCACGAGAAGACCAAGCTATGGTCTCCACTCAGTTGAAAACCACCACCAGAAGGAATGTGGCAACCCAGACAGAGCTGCCATGCAAACATGCAGCGGTCCACATCCATGAGAGGACACCTCATTGCCCTCTACAGCTACCTAAAAGGAGGTTGTAGTGAGGCTGGTGTTGGTCTCTTCTCCCACATTACTAATGATAGGACGAGAGGAAATGGCCTCAAGTTACGTCAGGGGAAGTTTAGGTTGGATATTAGGAAGAAGTTCTTTACTGAGAGGGTGGTTAGACATTAGAACAGGCTGTCCAGGGAGTCACCATCCCTGGGGGTGTTCAAAAAACAGGTTGATGAGGCACTTGAGGCCATGGTCTAATGGTCTAATGGTTAGGAATATGATGGGATAAAGGCTGGACTTGATGATCCTGGAGGTCCCTTCCAACCATAATTATTCTATGATTCTATGATTCTATGCTTCTGGAACTGTTGCTAGGCCCTTGTAAAAACAATTGTGTGACACTTACAAAACAGAAAAGTGGAGAATAATATTTTCTCTCTATAAAGGGACAAGTCCCACTTCTATATCTGAGGGATAATTTTGTTCAATAAACAGCTTAAATAAATTTTTAATGTCATTACCGATAACTGAGGTCATGAAAAAAGTTTTCAATGAGACATTTAAAATTCAAATATGCATATTTTAGAATATTAAAAATTATCCATACTTTCTTCTTTGAGGTATTTTCAGGTCAGAAAGTCTGAAACTGACTAACCGTTAGACAACTGGTATAAACACTTACACACCTCCCAGAGTCAGTTTTTTATATATTTTCTTTTCTCTCTGATATTTAATAGACTTTTCTCCTTTGCAATTGGAAGCTGTTTTATGACGTAGACTGTCTTTTAATAGACATTGTTAATATTCTTACTGTATACCTCAATAGAAAACAAAAATATCATTTTAGGTGGGCCTGTTTTGTATCCTTATATGTGTATACTGTTGCCTGAGGGCACATCTATGACAGTTTGAACTCTGCTTGATGTCCTCCTAAGAAAAAATGAGGAGAAAAAACTGGACTCCGCACCATTCAGTGTGAATCAAACTGAAGACGTTTTATTTACCTTGTCTGTCCCTTTTATACAATCTTACTTTCTCTAGATGCGGTCACGCATCATTTAATTGGTTAAAAGTCTCTAGCACAAGGTAAACATACAGCTTAGTTCAGTTTTCGTTGGTTCTTAAGTTCTTCTCCGGCAGTGTCCAATTGGTCACTCTTATCTGCTCACTCCTGCATTCCTTAGGGAAGCAGTCATTGCTCTTTCTTATTTTTTCTTCCTTTAAAGTAGTTTATAGATCGCAGCTGCGTACCTAGGCCAACATCCCGTATGGCTGGTTCACTATATGGTCATTCTCATTTAAATACATTCCTACAAAAAAATGGCTTGGTGTCTTTTAGTTAAAACAAAATTGCATGTAACAAGCATATATCAGAGAATCACAGAATCATCACAGAAACACAAAATCATCTAGGTTGGAAAAGACGTTGAAGATCATTGAGTCCAACCATCTACCTAACACTGACAGTCCTCAACTACACCATATCCCTGAGTGCTATGTCGACACAACTCTTCAACACCTCCAGGGATGGGGACTCCACCACTGCCCTGGGCATCCCATTCCAATACCTAACAGCCCATTCTGTGAAATAATATTTCCTAATATCAGGTCTAAACCTCCCTTACCTTTTGTAACAATATAAATACTCAATTAAAAGATCCGATAAAATATACTAATTCAGCTACACATGTGCACACACATACATATGTGTATAGGTATAGAGGTTAGTTTATAATCTCTTAAAAAGACAAAACCAAATATACTTACCAATCTAGACAGTTGTATTGTTTTCTCCCTTTGTTGTCCCCAATGGACAACGGTCTTTCTCCCTTCATCAGTCTATGAAAACTGATGGTAAATAACCCTTCATTCAATACCCCAGTGGATGGTCAACCTGAGATCTCTTCTCAGGGGGAGATGCTGAGATACAACATGCCTCAGTCCCAGATATCTCCAAAAGGCTTTACTTTAGGATCGATATTTATAGGGTCAGAGGTGACTGACATGTTCATTTTCTTTTGTGATAACAAGCACGTATGGTGGATGTGTGAGAGACTCCTCATAAGACTCGTGCTTGAGATCCTTCACCAGCTTCGTTGCCCTTCTCTGGACATGCTAAAGTATTTCAGTGTCCTTTTTGCAGTGAGGGCCCAAAACTCAACACAGTACTCGAGGTGAGGCCTCACCAGTGCTGAGTACAGGGGAAAGATCACTTCCCTAGGCCTGCTGGCCACTCTATTTCTTATACAAACCAGGATTCCATTGCCCTTCTTGGCCACACTGCTTGTTCATGTTCAGCTGGCTGTCAATCAATACCCCCAGGTCCCTCTCAGACTGGCAGCTTTCCAGCCACTCCTCCCCAAGCCTGTAGTGCTGCTGGGGGTTGTTGTGGCTGAAGGAGGAACCCAGCATTTGGCCTTATTGAAACTCATACAGTCGGCCTTAGCCCATCAATCTGGCCTGTCCAGGTCCCTCTGCAGACCCTCCCTACCCTCGAGCAGATCAACACTTCCACCCAACTTGGTGTCATCTGCAATCTTACTGAGGGTGCATTCGATCCCCTCACCTAGATCATCGATAAAGATGTTAAACAGGAGTGGCCCCAATACCAAGCCCTGGGGAACACCACTCATGACCGGCCACCAACTGGATTTAACTCCGTTCACCACAACTCTTTGGGCCTGGCCACCCAGCCAGTTTTTTACCCAGCAAAGCGTGTGCCTATCCCAGCCACGAGCAGCCAGTTTCACCAAGAGAGTGCTGTGGGAAATGGTGTCAAAGGCCTTACTAAAGTCAAGGTAGACGACAGCCTTTCCTTGATCCAATAAGTGGGTCACCCTGTCATAGAAGATCAGGTTTGTCAAGCAGGACCTGCCTTTCATAAACCTATGCAGAGTCACTGGCCATCTTCTCCTGGATTGTGGGGGGGTCATTCTCCTGGTCTCTGTCTTCTAGCTGGGGAGGCTGGATTCCCTCAGTACAACTGGTCTTACTATTAAATACTGAGGCAAAGAAAGCATTAAGCACCTCAGCCTTTTCCTCATCCTTCATAACCATGTTTCCTCCTGCATCTAATGGGGGCTGAAGGCTCTCTCTGCTCTTTCTTTTACTGTTAATGTATTTATAGAAACATTTCTTGTTATCTTTCACAGCTGAAGCCTGATTAATTTCTAGTTGGGCTTTGGACTTTCTAATTTTCTCCCTGCATAGCTTCACAATATCATGAGTGGCTTACCCCTTCTTCCAAAGTCCATAAACTCTCCTTTTCTCCTTGATTTCTGCTCCTGTGCTTTTAAGACTTCGTTCTTGAAGAGTGTCCAGCCTTCCTGGACCACTCTACCCTTCAGGACCATCTCCCAAGGGATTCCGTCAAGCAGTCACCTAAACAAGTCAAAGTCAGCCCTTTGGAAGTCCAGAGTGTCCGTTCTGCTGCCCCCTCTCCCAGCCTCTCTAAGAATAGAGAACTCTATCATTTCATAATCACTGTGCTCTAGATGGCCTCAAACTGCCACATCACCGAGCAGTCTTTCTTTGTTCACAAACAACAGGTCCAGCGGGGCACCTTCTCTGATCGGTTCACTCACTAGCTGTGTCATGAAATTATCTTCCACACATTCCAGGAACCTTTGGACTGCTTCAGCTTTGCTGTGTTGCATTTCCAGCAGATGTCTGGGAAGTTGAAGTCCCCCACAAGAACAAGGGCAAGCGATCATGACATTTGTCCCGAGTGCCTATAGAATGTTTCATCCACTTCTCTGTCCTGGTTGAGTGGTCTGTAACAGACTTCCACCATGACGTCAAGCCTTGTTGCCTTCCCCCTGATTCTAATCGAAAGACACTCAACCCTGTCGTCACTATACTTATGTTCAGAGTATTCATAACAGTCCCCATAACAGTCCCTGTGCATTGTCTTCTTATAGTTTAGTTTGACCAGGAGGTCCTTACTCAGCCATGCTTGTCTCCTGTCTTCCTTGCCTGATTTCTTACAGATGGGTATTGAGAGTTCTTGTGCTCTAAGAAAAACATCCTTAACTATCTGCCAACTCTGTTCTGCTCCTTTAGCCCTGAAGAAATTTTTCCATAGAATTCTGTTCATATCTGCTTGTGAACTGAGTACAGGATATCAGTATCAATCAGAACCTTAAGAGACATGTAATATGATGAATGAGACAAGAATGAAACTAAACTCAATATTCATGTGTTAGTCGTAACTGTTAGCTCATTTTTACTCTAATTATATATGTATGCAATTATTTATATATATAATTTAAATAATTATAATATAGAATATTGAAGAATTATTATTCATACTAATATATATCAACTGTTTCATTCTTAGTAAGCTAAGACCTGTGTAACAGTAATGGTTTTGCCCCCTACTGGAGGTTTCTGAAACATAGAGTTTGTTGTTAGGTTGTGTCTAATCCCTCCTGCTCAGGTTATGCTCCTGACTCAGCTGAATTTCTGCATGAACCCATATTAGAGACAGTGTCTGAAGGGCCTTGTCTTTAGAAGCTTGTGCAGTCTCAGGTCTTGCTTTTTGCCGGCTCAGTCTACAGGGATCCCATAACATAAATACTACATTTTTAAACAGAAGACTGCTTAAACAGCTGTAATCTCTTTTTATTGGAATAAAAAAATTTTCAAGTATCTGACAGACTAGTAGGATTTATATGAAATCAAGCTGTGATATTTTAGTTTTAGAAAGAAGCAACTTTCAAGAAAAGTTTGCCCTCTCTATTAAAGTGGGGCAAGCCAAACTTTTATTTTCACAAAAAACTTGTCTCTGTGACATGAGATGATGTCACATCAGAGACAAACAAGAGCCACTAGGTTTGCTTGCAATTAGGGCTTCTTCACTTTACATTATGATTGTCCTGTAAGGTGCTCCTTTAGCACAAACCCAATTGATTGTCTTAAAATGCAATCGTTCTTGAAAATGTAGTTTGAAAAGAGATAAATCCTTATGCATAGTATCTTGCTCAATTTCTTTTTAAAGCCTGTCACTAATTGTGGGCTTAAAATCTCTCTTGTTGAATAAGACTCAAAGAATATATCAACTTCACTCAGCTTTCTATTCTCTAGGGTCACTAAAAAGTGGGTTAGACCAAATAAAACAAAACCACACATAATAAAAATGCAATTTACATTAGACTATAAAAATAGGGTCTAATGGAGAGAGAAAAGTCAGTCACACTGCTCCTGAAGCATGGAACCCTTGAGCTAGCAAGTGCATAATTTCACTAGTCCACACTGCAGGTAGACATACAAAATGCGAACAAATTGCTTTCAGACTGAAGAAGTGCATAGTAACCCAGAAAGAGTATCTGAATTACTACCACAAACTGAATTCATTTCAGATAACTGGGAATATTTTTGACATGAAGATGATTGATGGCTGAACTTCAAATATTTTGCATTCAGTTGTATTTGGCTTTAACACTTAAATGTTTGGTTATTCTCTGAATTCTATAGATTTCTGGTTCTGAAAAACATGATCTCATGAGGACTGCACTCAAGTTTTGGCACATGCACAAACTTGGCTGTAGTAGTGTTATGTACACCTTATAGGTTTTATTGCTTCTTGTAACAAGATTGGCAAGCTCTGACATGCATACAGTGGTCTCATGCACAAACTTTGCTTTTGAGGTTGAATGATTGCTATTCTAGGTCATAGTTATTACAGTTATTTCTAACACACTGAGTTAGATTAGAATAAGGTGTTTTTTTTTAAAAAACCTCCTACTGGTACAGGCCCCGCAGTAGAAGCAGCATTTGTTAAGTTCACATTTCTTTTTCACTGTGGGGAAGGAACAGAAACTGCTACTACCAACCAAAAATACCAAAAACTATTCTGATATTTACTTGATAACTAGCTCTCACATTTCCACTTTGCACTTTTTCTGCAGTTCTCATCTATAGCCTTGATAGCTTTGATTGCTTTTGAAGATCTTAATTGATTATCCATTATGTTTCACACGTTAGTTTTTCATTTCCTCATAAAGAAATTTTTAAAAATTTAGAAATGTTTCCATTTAGAGATTTATGTTCTTCAATTCAAACCAGGACAGCTAGTTTAAGGTACAGCTAAAATCTCTAGGGTATTACAAGAAATAATACACATAGTATACACTCAGTCAATATGCTTTCCATTTCAAAACCTTCACAACAAAAAAAAATATAGATTCATCATAAACATGAAATAACTCTGTGCATAGGAATGAATCAATAAGTGACAATTTTTGCATGAGAGAAAAATGTCTGGAATGGACTTCTTTAGTGAATCATAAAGTAGGATGTAACTAATTTCTTCAAGGTCAAATTACAGACTTTTCTAATTCATTGTGCTTCCCTTCCCATGTTGGAATTGAAGGGATGTTTTTTTAATAGACTCTCTGTTGGCATAACTGCTCTGGCAAAGCCTGAAGTAGAGAAACACCAGGTAGTGTCAAACCTTCAAAGTTAAACCACTTTCTTGAAGGCTATAAATGAAGCCATGTTTAGCTGGTGTAGCTGGGTCTATTTTGGATGAAGTACATTGGAGAGGAGATTTTGTCCGCATACATGTAGACACACAAACATTTCTGTGTAACATAGCTGTACTGGCTAAATGTTGTAGTGTGGAGCAAATCTTTGTATGGCACAAATTACAGATTCGAACATAAAATATCTGGGGTCCTGAAGCAGAATATTAGAAGATTATCCTTTTCCTGATCATATCCTTCTTGCCACTAAGCAACACGTGGAGGTTTTCCTATGAAGTTGGGAGCTCTAGCAACAGTGAGCCAAGAGTACAGGAAAGATGTGGATACCTAGAACTCAGCAAATATCTGATCACCTGGTGGATAATGTCTTGCCCTACCAATAAAACTATCTTTTGCTTCTACTGAGTTCTGGGAAGCAGCTGTTGGTAGTGATGGGTCCACAAAATCTGTCAAAGACTAAGTGTCTTGTTACCATCATATGCACATATCTTCTATTAACAACTACAGTCCAATCACAACAAGTCTTGCTGCATAGAGAAACTTGGTCATATAAATTGATACAATACCCCTTGAGCTGAAAGACTAATGAAAAAAAATAATGCAAGTAATTTTAATCCTGTAATGCAAATAAATGCAATTTTATAGGGGAAAACAGATTAAAAGTTTGGCTGCTCACCACTCCCTATATTTTTATGTTATTTTTATTAAGATGAATCTTTCTTCTATGCAGTACTTTACGCTGAGGCTTAAAAGATATTTTAACATTCAATACAATTAAATCATAATTGTTGTCATGGTTAGACACATTACATTTCCTTGTTTTTAACACAAAATGAACATGCATTTTAGAATGTTACTAGGCTTACAAGCTTACAGCAAGTCTGCTTTCCAAATATCTTAATGGCCCAAATCAAGGCAGGTTTTATTTCCTGGATTCATTTAAGTGCCGTGTAACAGCTTTTCTTTAATAAGCTTTATTTTAATTGCTATTTAATAATTTGGAGCCACAGAATTTGGCAAAAGGAAGCATCAGTGTAAATTTATGTGATCACATATTAATAATGCAGCAGTCCTTCAAAGGGAGAACATTTTAACCAAATTGCATATTAAAATGGATTAATAATCAAAATGTGATTGCGTTGTCCTTTGGCATACTTAATTAATGTCATGTCCACTTTTATTACAAAATGCGAAAGGCATGTATTAAATTTGAGTTCCATGAATGAATGCAAGTAGAGGCAAGAGGCTAATATCAAAATAATCTTTTTTTTTCCCCCCCAGAAAAAAGAAATGCAATTTTTTGAGATTATGTGGAAGGTGAAGTATAATGGAGAATGAAGGTCAAAAGACAAAATGGAGTCAAGAAGTTCAGAGAGAAAAATCCCTCCTACTAGTGTGGAAAAGTGCGCTAGCTCTGCCAGAATTTCAATGATGACAATGGTGTCTAAACTTTCCAAGAAGCACTGGCATGTTTTTGCAACTGAGACTGTCTGAGGCCTGCCCAGTATTTTTAGGAGAACAGAAAAGTAACTGTCAATGAGAAAGGACAAAAACTGAGGAAGAGGAGTGGTATCTAGCCATCCACAATGAAAATACTCTTAGGTAACAAGTCACTGCAGGAAAGGAGAAACCTGTTTTGTAAAGTTTATAACCAAAGTAAGAAAAGTTTCAGCTCTAATCATTACTACTAGTACATCTGTAAAAGAGGCAGCAAGAGAAGGCAAGTTTTCCTGGAAAGTTATAGGGTGTTACGGAAAGTGAGTGAGGCTCTCAAGCAGCACCCTTAGCATCTATGAATTATAATCAGCATGATAAGATGGTATCATTCCCTGATCAGCATTTTGCATAACCAAACACATTACTGAAATTCTCTGAAAGGCTGGAAAAAGAACATAAATAGATCCTAGGATCCCATCCCTGGATTTCTTTTCCAGGTATATATACAAGAAAGAAAAGGTTTACAAACAGTTTCTTTGGCATGTTTCAGGCAATCCTCTTTCTCCAGGCTAGTGAAAGGAAAGAACACAAACAAATATTTTTGAGGAAGCTTCTGAATATAAATGAAAGTGTGCCATTTCTCTTTCAGTCACATCAGTTTGCACTTATCTCATAGACGCAGCTTTCTTCTCAAGGTTATAGTATTAAGAAGTTTATAAGTCTACTTACAGTCTACATCTTTGGGAAATGCATATCCCAAATGATATGGATGCATTTTATTTAGGTTTTTCGTGATAATGGGATGGTCTACGTGGCACCAGGCTTGCTGGCGTCAAATGGGAATCACCTTTCTCAAAGGGGGAAGAGGGCCGTTGCTCAGGAGCTTGTGGGACTCATTGACAGAGCCTTAAACTAGATTTGAAGGGGTAATAATAATATCAGGCTTGCCTGTGACAAAATGTAAGGTGACACTCTAAGGTTAGAGGGACAGGGTGCTAGCAAGGGCCCTCAGCCTCTTGTTCAGAGACGTGCTAGATACTGCAGCACACTTGAAGTCTTTCAGAAATGAGCCATGAGCTCCTGAGGTAATAGGAATCAACAGAGAAACGCCGGTGAAATACCTCAAAGGAATTACAGTCAGTAAGTCAGCTTCAATGGGGGCCCAACTTAAATGCCTCTATGCAAGTGCACGTAGTATGGGGAATAAACAAGAGGAGTTAAAGATCTGCGGACCTCAGTCTGGCCACAGTCATAAAAGATAGCAATATTTTTACAAATACATTACGAGTGAAAGGAGGACCAAGGAGAATCTCCATCCTTTAAAGAATGTGGAGGGAAACATTGCCATGAAGGATGAGGATAAGGCTGAGGTACTAAACCCCTTCTTTGCCTCAGTCTTTAATAGTCAAACCAGTTGTCCTCAGGGTACTCAACCCCCTGAGCTAGAAGACAAGGATTGGGAGCAGAGTAAACCCCACCATAATCCGTGAGGAAGCAGTTACAGACCTTCTACGACACCTTGACCCTCACAAGTCTTTGGGGCCAGATGGGATCCACCCAAGAGTACTGAGGGAGCAGACAGAAGAGCTTGACAGGTCACTCTCCATCATTTACAAGCGGTCCTGGTCAATGGGGGAGGTCCCAGAAGGGCTGGAAGGAGGATCCGGGAAACTACAGGCCTGTCACCCTGACCTTGGTCCTGGAGAAGGTTATGGAGCAGATCATCTTGAGTGTGATCACACAGGATGTGCAGGACAACCAAGGGATCAGGCCCAGCCAGCATGGGTTTATGAAGGGCAGGTCCTGTTTGACTAACTTGATCTCCTTGTATGACAGAGTGACTCATTTGGTGGATGAGGGTAAGGCTGTGGATGTCATTTACCTGGACTTTAGTAAAGCCTTCAACACTGTTTCTCACACCATTCTCCTAGAGTAACTGGTGGATCATGGCTTAGACAGGTGTGCTCTTTGCTGGGTAAAAATCTGTCTGGCTGGGCCCAGAGAATTGTGGTGAATGGAGTTAAATCCAGCTGGTGGCCGGTCACCAGTGGTGTTCCTCACGGCTCAGTGCAGAGGCCAGTCTTGTTTAATGTCTTTATCAATGATTTGGATCAGGGCATTGAGCACTCCCTCAGTAAGTTTGCAGACGACACCAAGTTGGGTGGAAGTGTTGATCTGCTCAAGGGTAGGAAGGCTCTGCAGAGGGATCAGGACAGGCTGGATCGATGGGCTAAGGCCAACTGTATGAGTTTCAATAAGGCTAAGTGCCAGATCCTGCACTTTGATCACAACAACCCCATGCAGCGCTACAGGCTTGGGGAAGAGTGGCTGGAAAGTTGCCCGGCAGAAAGGGTCCTGGGGTTGCTGGTCGACAGCTGGCTGAATATAAGCAAGCAGCCTGCCCAGGTGGCCAAGAAGGCCAATGGTATCCCGGCTTGCATCCGAAATGGTGTGACCAGCAGGACTAGGGAGATGATTGTGCCCCTGTACTCAGCTCTGGTGAGGTATACTGCATTCAGTTTTGGGTCCCTCACTACAAGAAGGACATTGAGCTGCTGGAGCATGTCCGAAGAAGGGCAGCGAAGCTTGTGAAGCATCTGGAGCACAAGTCTGAGGAGCATCTGAGGGAACTGGGATCTTTGAAAATATTTTCATTTATGTGTGCTTGGAAGAAAGTTTCAAAACAGTAACCTCCATCTCCTTACATTATCTTTCCTGTTTCTGTTTTCCCAGTTTAAGTCCTTTCTGATTCTAAGTGTTTATTTGAATTGTTTTATTATTTCAAAGGTTTACTCTTGTACCACACTTGGAAAATTATTATTTCACCTCTCATTATGTTTGAGTCTGAAAGAGTTTATTTTACATTATTTTTCTTGTACTGTAACATCCCAAAATTTGAAGTGTTAGCGAATGTTTTCAAATTTTCTATTTTTTATTAACGTATCAGAGCTCAGCAAAGAGGGCAATATCTAGCAACCTTTGGGAAATAGTTGGGGTTTTGTTTGTTTGTTTTTCAAGAAAGAAACCCTGAAATGGTTTATATCAACTGTCTCGGGAAGAACATAGGAGAGGAATACTCCCCAGGTTCCAGCCTGTTGTGTCTCCTTGCTTTAGTATTGAATAACTCAGAAAATTTGGCTTGCATGAATTGGTAAGTACAATGACTTGTTATGAATAATACACTTCAAGAAGTTCCACAGCATAAATTGTCATGATCCATAGTCGAGGAGTTGAATAACACAGTATCATAGGGAGGTTTTTCTGAGTTTGAGAGGTGTTGAGAAAGAAAAAGAAATTCATAGTAACAGTACTGGCAATGTGGATGTTTCAAGTTCACAGCTAGTGGAGGAAATAACAGAATAACTTGGCTTGCTACATATCCAGCTTACCCCTCTTGAAAAGAAACAATGCACTGTGGCTAGTAAGTGTCTATACTGCAATATGCCATTGTGCTCTGGTGTTCTGGGGTACTGTTTCAATCTGGAAAAATCTGAAAATATTACAGTTTTTGTTGATCTGTAGATTGTGTACCATAGAGCAATAAGAACAATGGTATATTTCTTCTGCTCTTTCACATGGGCACCAGTGACACAAATGTGACCAACCTGAAGAATATCAAGAGGGACTACAAGGCACTGAGAGCAGTGGTGAAGGACTCAGGAGCACAAACAGTGTTTTCATCAGTCCTCCCTGTTAAAGGGAAGGGGATTGAAAAGGCTGATAGGATCAAGAAAAATCAATAAATGGTTAAGGGAGTGATGTCATGGACAGGGCTTCGGCTGTCTAAGCCATGGGACTCACTTTGAGAAATCTGGTCTTCTGGGGTCTGATGGGGTTTATCTTTCAGAGAAGGGAAAGAGCATCTTTGGCCAGAAGCTTTCAGTTTAGTAAAGAGGGCTTTAAACTAGAGTTGCCAGGGGAGTGGATCCTCAGTCCATCCCACATCAAGTCCTATGACAATAGTAGACACCCTGAGTCTGGTGTTGGACCACAGGCTGGGAAGAGAGCACCTGAAGTGCAGGAGAAGGGAACTCCAGTCGACAAATCAGCCTCAACAGAGGCCCGACTGAAATTCCTCTACACTAATGCACGGAGCATGGGGAACAAACAAGAATTACAGATGTGTGTATGCCTACAGGGCAACAATGTCATTGGCATCACTGAGACATGGTGGGGTGGCTCTCATGACTAGAGCATAGGAATAGATGGGTATAAGCTCGGTAAGAAAGACACACAGGGGAGAAGGGGATGGGATGTTGCCCTCTACACAAATGACCAGTTGGAGTCTATGAAGCTCCACCTGGGGATGGATGAGGAGCTGACAGAAAGCTTATGGATCAGGATTAAGGGGAAGGCAGGGGAAGGACACAGCACAATGGCCGTCTGTTACAGGCCACCAGACCACGAAGACTGAGTGTATGAGGCCCTCTGTAAACAGATAGGAGCATCTTCACATTCACAAGACCTGGTCCTCATGGGGGATTTCAACCACCCCAATATCTGTTGGAAGGACAACACAGCTGGGCACCAGCAATCTAAGAGATTCCTGGAATGTATTGAGGATAACTTCCTCCTCCAAGTGGTAGAGGAAGCCATGGGAAAAGGTGCTATGCTGGACCTTGTCCTCACCAACAAGTAGGGACTGGTGAGTAACATGAAGTTCAAGGGAAGCCTTGGCTCCAGTGACCATGAAATGGTAGAGTTCATGATCTTTAGGATATCAAAGAGGGTGTGTAGCAAGCTCACTACTCTGGACTTCAAGAGAGCAGACTTCAACCTCTTCAGGGACCTGCTAGGCAGAATATCATGGGATAAAACCCTGGAGGGAAGAGGGGCCCAAGAAATCTGGTTAATATTCAAGGACCATCTCCTCCAAGCCCAGGAGCAGTGCATCCCAAGAAAGAGGAAGACAGGTAAGAATGCCAGGAGGCCTGCGTGGATGAACAGTAATCCTGCACGGATTACTTGGGCACAAAAAGAAAGTCTATAGGCAGTGGAAGCAAGAGCAGGTTAAATGGAAGGATTACAAAGAAGTTGTCCAAGCAGTCAGGAATCAGGTTAGGAAAGCTACAGCCCAGATTGAGTTAAATCTGGCCAGGGACATAAAGGGGAATAAGAAAAATGTCTACAGGTATATCAGTGACAAAAGGAAAGCTAGGGAAGATGTGGGCCCACTCCAGAAGGAAACTGTAGATCTGGTCACAAGGGATATGGAGAAGGCTGGGGTACTCAATGACTTCTTTGCCTCAGTCTTCACTGACAAGGGCTCTACACCCAAGTTGCAGAAGGCAAACGTAGAAACTGGGAGAAGGAAGATCCACCCACTCTAAGTGTACACCTGAAGGTGTGCAAGTCCATGGGACCTGATGAGATCCATCCAAGGGTCTTGAGGGAACTGGCAGTTGATTTTCCATCATATTTCTGAGGTCATGCCAGTCTGGTGAAGTTCCTGCTGACTGGAAAAGGGCAAACATAGCCCCCATCTTCAAGAAGGGCGAAAAGGAAGACTCAGGAAACTATAGGCCAGTCAGTCTCACCTCTGTGCCTGGCAAGATCATGGAGCCTCCTGAAGGCTCTGCTAAGGCATATGAAATGTGTATATGAGGTGATTGGAAATAACCAACATGGCTTCACCAAGGACAAATCGTGCCTGACAAATTTGGTCGCCTTTTATGATGGAGTTAGAACTTTGGTGGATAAGGGAAGAGTAACTGACGTCACAGACCTGGACTTGTACAAAGCATTCAAAACTGTCCTGCATGACATCCTAGTCACTAAATTGGAAAAGCATGGATTTGATCGATGGACCGTCCGGTGGATAGGGAATTGGCTGGATGGTCACACTCAGAGTTGAGGCCAACAACTCAGTGTTCAAATGGAGACTGGTGACGAGTGGCGTTCCTCAGGGATTGGTACTAGACCAGTGCTGTTTAACAACTTTGTCAGCAACATCGACAGTGGGATTGAGTGCACCCTCAGCAAGTTTGCAGATGATACCAGGCTGTGTGGCCTGGAGGGACACACTGGAGGGAACAGATGGCATCCAGAGGGACCTTGACAGGCTGGAGAGGTGGGCCCATGACAACCTCGTGAAGTTCAACAAGACCAAGTACAAGATCCGGCACCTGGGTCGAGGCAATCCCAAGCACAAGTACAGGCTGGATGGATAATGGATAGAAAGAATCTCGGAGGAGGACTCAGGGATGTTGGTTCATGAAAAACTCAACAAGAGCTGGCAAAGTGCACTTGCAGCCCAGAAGGCCAACTGTGTCCTGGGCTGCATCAAAAGCAGCGTGGCCAGCAGGCCGAAGGAAGTGATTCTCCCCCTCTACTCTGCTCTTGTGAGACCTCAGCTGGAGTACTGCATCCAGTTCTGCGGCCCCCAACCTAAGAAGGACATCGAGGTGTTGGAGTGGGTTCAGAGGAGGGCCATGAAGATGATCAGAGGGCTGGAGCAGCTGTCCTGTGAAGACAGGCTGAGGAAGTTGGGGTTGTTCAGCCTGGAGTGGAGAAGGGTCTGGAGAGACCTTATAGCATCCTTCCAGTACCTGAAGGTGCTGACAAGAAAGCCTGGGAGGGACTTTTTACAAGAGCATGTAGTGATAGGATGAGGGGTCACAGCTTTAAACTGGAAGAGGGGAGATTTAGATTTGATACTAGGAAGAAATTCTTGACTGTGAGGGTGGTGAGGCACTGGAACAGATTGCCCAGGGAAGTTGTGGATGCCCCCTCCCTGGAAGTGTTTAAGGCCAGGTTAGACGGGGTTTTGAGCAACCTGGTCTAGTGGGAGATGTCCCTGCCCATGGCAGGGGGGTTGGAACTAGATGATCTTTGTGGTCCCTTCCAACCGAAACCATTCTATGATTCTATGATTCTACATGTAAGCATAAAGGCTTACAGCCAACCAGTGTAAACGGTTATAACTCCAGTTAAAACAAATGAAACTAAGACAATTTAGAACACTAGAGGATTTCCTTTCGTATATCCAGGAATATTTTATAAAATATGACTTGACAGAAGTCATTGCTAGGCCACTCTCCATCATCTTTGAAAAATCCTGGAGAATGGGAGAGGTGCCTGAAGACTGGAGGAAGGCCAACGTCACTCCAATCTATAAAAAGGGTAAGAAGGAGCATCCAGGTAGTTACAGGCCGGTCAGCCTCACCTCTGTCCCTGGAAAGGTTGGAACAACTTGTTCTTGATGGCATCTCAAAGAATGCTGAGGAAAAGAGGGTTATCAGGAGTAGTCAACATGGGTTCACCAAGGGGAAGTCATGCTTGACCAACCTGATAGCCTTCTGTGAGAACATAACTAGATGGACTGATAAGAGGAGGGCAGTCAACATGGTCTACCTTGACTTCAGCAAGGCTTTTGACACTGTCTCCCATGGCATCCTCACAACCAAACTTAACAAGTGTGGACTGGATGATGGTGGAGTGAGGTGGATTGGGAACTGGCTGAAGGACAGAACCCAGAGTGCAATGGTCAGTGGGGCAGAGTCTGGTTGGAGGCCTGTGACTGGTGGTGTCCCCCAGGGGTCAGTACTGGGTCCGGTCCTATTCAATACATTCATTAACGACCTGGATGAAGGGACAGAGTGGATCCTCAGCCAGTTTGCTGATGATACAAAGCTGGGAGGAGTGGCTGACACACCAGAGGGCTGTGCTGCCATCCAGCATGACCAGGACAGGCTGGAGAGCTGGGCAGGGAGAAACTCAATGAAATTCAACAAGAGCAAGTGTAGAATCCTGTATCTGGGGAAGAAAAACCCCATGGGTCACTATAGACTGGGGGCTGAGCTGCTGGAGAGCAGCTCTGGGGAAAAGGACCTGGGAGTCCTGGTAGACTGCAGGGTGACTGTGAGCCAGCAATGTGCCCTTGCGGCCAAGAAGGCCAATGGCGTCCTGGAGTACATTAAGAGGAGTGTGGCCAGCAGGTCAAGGCGGGTTCTCCTCCCCCTCTACTCTGCCCTGGTGAGGCCTCATCTAGAGTACTGTGTCCAGTTCTGGGCTCCCCAGTTCAAGAGGGACATGGAGCTACTGGAAAGAGTCCAGTGCAGGGCCACTGAGATGATGAAGGGATTGGAGCATCTCCCATCTGAGGAAATACCGAGGGAGCTGAGTCTATTTAGCGTGGAGAAGAGGAGGCTGATGGGGGATCTCATTAATGCTGATAAATATCTAAAGGGCGGTGTCAAGAAGATGGGACCAGACTCTCCTTGGTGGTGTCCAGTGACAGGGCAAGGGTCAATGGGAACAAACTGGAACAAAGGAGGTTCAATCTGAACATAAGAAAACACTTCTTTACTGTGAGGGTGACAGAGCACTGGAACAGGCTGCCCAGAGAGGTTGTAGACTCTCAGACTCCGGAGATAAAAAAAAAAAAAAAAAAAAGGCAAATTTAAAATAAAAGCGCTAATTTTCTTGTTGGAAAGGAGTTTGAGATGTTTTAAATAACTATATCTTGCCTGCTCTTATCTCGTATGCCCAAAATGTGAAATAAAATAACTATTGTCATCACTTCTCTTTCTATCAGCTAGATTAATTATATAGTTACATATGGGACATAAGAGTAAAGAAATGTTGCATGTAATTACAGATAAATATTGTTACACACCAAAATCATTCCACTGTTGTAGGTTGTTCTTGTCAATTTATTTTGTATAGCAGAGGAGTAATTTCTTATCCCATCCTGCAGTTTCTTGGATGTTAGTTTTAGTCCTCTCTTTAAGTTAGCTTTTGCTGATAAAATATATGAAGAGTTATTTCATAAACCATAATAATCATGAGGATTGTAGAGCTTGTGAGAGGCTTTCTGAAAAAAAATAATTATTTTTGTTTTTTAACTAATCAAATAAATTGTATGAACAATATCTTAGATATTTGTCTGTAACAAAAGAAAAGAAATCAAATTCTTCATCTACCCCGATCCCTAAAATGTTTCAAAACTCAGTATGCTAAAGTATTCTTACTTGGCACTAAAAAATATGATACCAAAATGGAAGCCCAACAAAATTATCTGCTCCCTACACCTAGTTAGAACAATGACTTTCAACAAGAGCTCTGATTATACACTGATACGTTCCACTACATAGAACATGAAATAATGAGTTTCTTTAACTTATTTTGGCTGTAGTGAAAGCTGCAGAAGCTCAGCCTTTGGCAAGAAGACCCAAAAAGAAACCACTAAAAGATTCAGTCCTCTGGGAAAAATGTTTGTACTCTTATAAAAAGTGTAACAAATATTTTCAGTGTTACTTTTCAATAGTTAAGAATAATTACATGTCATTAGAGTAAATAAATAGCTAGAAATCCTCTTCCACGAGATAAAGTGCACCGCTGAGTTTGGACAATGCAGGACCTTAAATCAGGATCAGCCAGATGAACGGTCAGAGAACTCATGGGTGGGGGACCCAGGTGAGGCTGATCAGGGCAGTTGTGGCATACAGATGCTTTCAGGACCCTCACAACCTCAATTAAAAAGATAGAAAGATAATTCATAGTCTGCTCCTCTACTATTGATATACACTGAAGAGTGGCAAAATAATGACAACAGAATGGTCAAGTAAATACTGATGAAATAAAGCATGCAAGAGGAGATCAAGACCTCCAAGGAAAATAATTAAGATTTTTTTAAGACTTATTTTTCATGCCTAATTTCTAATTAAAAATTAATTTTAAATGCTTCTCATTTCTAAAAGTAAAAGCATTGCAAAATATAACCTATGATTTTAAAATGGAATTTTGAATTTATTAGAAAAATAACTTTTATGAAGTAGTGCACCAGTGTACATGCAGAAATTAACAAAGTTACTGTGTTAAGATAAACAACAAATATATTTTTGTGAAGATATGTTTTTAAAAATTCTGTACTGTCATCAAATTTAAGGACTTGCGCTCAGTCTGACACAAAAGTAAGTAGAAATGGTCTTCAATTAATTTCAGATTAATTATTAATTTTGGTTTTAGATTTTCCCTGGAAGGTACATGAGTATTATAAAGAGAAAGCAGATTTGCTAACTTCAATGGAACTTCTCAGTTTTGTAATGGAAAATCCTTTTTTAGTTCAGAAAAAAAATAATCCAGACCTTGGGCTGGCACAAGCATCCAGTATGTCATGTCTAATGATAAATTCTATACGTTTCTAAATCAAAGAGCAGCTCCAATGAAAGTGAATCACATTTCAGTCACTTTATGAAAATACTTCAAAGGATGATGCTTGTAATTCCAGTGACAGTAGTTTTAGTGTGCATACAAAACCTTATCATCAGAACAGTCTTGGAAGCAGTGTACAGTGCTGTTGCACATTAGATCTTTGCTTACTGATGAAGTGTGACATGATGCAGGAAGACAATAAAGTTTATTAACTGTGTATATGAGCAGAGAAGTTTGAGATGGATGAAGTGAAACTTATGCTAGAAAAATATGAACATCTTATTTTCCTTTGTACATGCTGAAATAACATCCATACAAAATGTTTAGCACGCTTTGGGTTATGCTGATGACAATTTAACAATAAAAATGGCCTGTCCTTCTGCCTGTGATTAGATATTGTTTTCATTTGGTTTGTTATTCACACGTTGACTTTATCACATTTCAATGACTTTCAAAAGTGAAAGTCTATTATTCTATTATTGATTCTATTATTGAAAGTATTTACCCTGATCATAAAGCTATAGCTTTCTCTTAGTCTCATATCTTTGTATCTTAATATAAAGCTCTGGTATGACAGACTGACCCAAACTTCATTGTATATGGTGCCTTTTTTTCCTTTGAATAGAGGATGATTATCAAGGAAGATTTATTATACTGATTAACTTGTAAAAACCACACTACAGAGAAGATAAAATGAATCTGATTTTGTCATGGTCTTGTTATAGATTGTGACTACTTCAGATTACTGTACACAACATAATATGCCTTTGTGCAGAGGATTCAAGCTTCCCTAAACAATATGTGGCAAACTGACAAAATAAAATAATTTCTGGTTCATGTCATTCTCTCTTTTGTTTCTGCAGAATTTGCTAGGAAATAAAAAACTACTTAAGTTCAAATATCCAGGGTTTGATAGACAATATTAGAATTGATGAGGAAGAGCACACAGAAAGAGACTTTATATACAAAACATGCTTAAGAAGTAAATCTGGTAGAGTTTAAAACTATATATAAGATGGAACTGTTAAAGCCACAAATAATCACTGTTAGTAACACTGAGAATGAAATACATTTTAGTTGATTCAGCAGTTTATTTTCTATTATTAGAAAATGGTCAAGGTTGCTAACCGGTAGCACAAATATGCTGGACTGTGATTTTATGTCTTGATGCAACGAGTTGCTTAGGTGTCATGCCCAGGAAATAGCTTATCAGAGTGTTGTCCTGGAAATGCTTTTGGAGAATTGCTGGCTGGTGATTCATGTTACAGGATATAGCATCTTATTTATGCTAAAGTGTAGTACAACTTTAGAATAGATAGACCAGAGCCAAACACAGTTTCCACAGCTATAGATCTCTGCAGTTGTGACTGTCTCTACTGGGTGACACCAAGAGGAGCTAATCAAAAGCCAAGAACCTCTCTATGGCTTTTTGTCCAGCTAAGGAGTTCATCTTTAGTGTTGGACAAGACCAAACACAATTTTATTCAGAAAATCTTCCTAATGACACATTTTATAGGCAGGAAACCTGCTTCCTGGTAGATATGTTCTCCAATGCTATTATGTTATTAGAGTTGGGAATGGAGTTGTACTAATTGGTCAATTTTTGTAGCTGTGCTTGATAGGCAGAAGTTATGTAAATTGATGTATGAGTCTTTTTTTTAATCACAGTCCTGATCTGAAGAAAATAAAACTGAAGAAGACCAATATAATCTGTACAGCAATGTAGCTGATACAGGTGGCATTATGTTATGATTTGCATATTACATCTTCAAATGTTCAGCAGTGGAGATTGCAACTCCTAATTTGGTGTTTTATTCCATACACAAAGTGTTACAGGCAGAGTCTGCATGTTCTCACTGTCTCTGTCACAGAGTCATCTATGAGGCTGTTTTGGAAATGACTCCCATTGTCCAATTCGGTTCCTTCTGGGGTGCTATGTCTCCACAAGACTTGCTTTTTAAGGCCCAAAGTAGTGTTACAGGCAGTGACATGTGGCACAGCATATGTTTCCAACCACCCGGTGGCTGCTTCCACCATTGTAAGCACATGGCTTGATGGGTTTGCCTTGACAGGTTCATGGAGGGGAGATACAGTGAATTTTCCAGGCTTCCCCATACTTATACCATCCTTCAAACCACAAAGGTTTTAACTGTTCAGTTTTTTTAATTGCAGTGCACGTTTCACATTCACAGATGACTTGTGTGATAGTGTCCATGGTCAAATTAAGTCCTCGGTCATGAGGCCATCTATACATGGCATCTCTTCCTTGATGGCCTGAAGTGTTATGGGCCCACCAAGCTAAATATTATTCACCTTTATGTTGCCAGTCCAGGTCTACTTGAAACACTTCAATCTTAGCAGTCTGATCCACCTGTTTTACTGTTTGTCAGTGGCCCTACTCTGGGTACATGGGCATATACGTGACATATCTTTACAACTGTCTTCTCTAATTGGGCACCAATATCTTGCGCTGCAAGTGTTTTCACTTCCAGTGCTTTAACCCCCACAAGGCACATGCTGCCATTCATGAAGCAGTATGAGATAGAGTACTGGCCAGTTCTCTTGCTCAGCGGTATCTAAAGCCAGCTCGATGGCTTTCACTATCACTCAACTCACCTTCTCCCTCAGTAGCTTCTGAGACTCGTCATGTAAGACTCCACACAGTATCTTTCCACCTACGCTATTTTCCTAAAATACAAGATCCATCAGTAAACAGCACATGCTGCTTCTCATTTTCTGATAACTTGTCACACGGTGGGGCCTCTTCAGCCCACATTACCTCCCTCCCTGCTTGCACTCCAAAATCTTTACCTTCCAGCCAGTCCATGATTAATTATATAACTCCTGGGCAATTGGGGTTCCCTATCCTAGCACACTGAGTGATCAGTGCACCCCACTTACTCCATATTGCATCAGTTGCATGGTGTGTGGATGGAGTCTTCCCTCTAAACATCCAGTTCAGCACTGGCAATCGTGGTGCCAGAAGGAGCTGTGCTTCAATACCAACTACTACAGAATCAGCTTGAACTCCTTCATACGCTGCCAGTATCTCTTTTTCAATGGGAGTATAGTGGGCTTCTGCTCCTGTATATCCTTCGTTCCAAAACCCTAAGATCTGACCTCAGGTTTCCCCTTGTGCCTTTTGCCAGAAGCTCCAGGTAGGGCCATTCTCCCTGGTCGCAGTATAGAGCACATTTTTCACATCTTGTCCTGTACGCACTGGCCCAAGGGCTACTGCATGGACAGTCTCCTGTTCAATTTGTTAAAGGGCTGTTCGTTGCTCAGGGTCCCATTTAAAAACATTCTTCTTTTGAGTCATCTTGTAGAGAGAGCTCAGAATCTGACTGTAACCAGGAATAAAGATTCTCGAGAAAACCACAACACCTATGAAAGTTTGTGTCTCCTTTTTATTAGTTGGTAGAGACATGGCTGTTATTTTGTTAATTACATCCACTGGAATTTGATGATGCCCATCTTGCTGCTTGATTCCCAAGAACTGGATCTCTTGTGCACGACCCTTGAACTTAACTCATTTGATGGCAAAACCAGCTTCCAGAAGGATCTGAATTATCTTCTCCCCTTTCTCAAAATCTCATTCTGCCACGTTACTCCACACAATGACATTGTCAATGTATTGCAGATGTTCTGGAGCTCCAGTCTTCTCCAATGCTGTCTGGATCAGTCCATAGCAAATCATGGGACTGTGTTTCCACCCCTGGGGCAGTTGATTCCAGGTGTACTGGACATCCCTCCAGGTGAAAGCAAACTATATCCTGCACTCTGCTGCTAAAACAGTAAAGAAAAATGCATTAGCAACATCAATTCATGGTGTACCAGTTGACTGCCTTTGGTTCCAGTTCATATTGAAGTTCTAGCATGTCTGGCATGGCAACACAGGTATGCTGCCTTCTGGGAGCTAAGATCCAAGACATTGCCAAGAGGGTGCCACAGCTGGTCAAGAGCAGATTATTATCCATTGTTACTGTTTCACATGGGCATAAATGACACTGCAAAACAGAACCTGGGAAGAATTAAAGAAGATTATAAAGCCCTGGGGTTGCAAGTGGAAAAAAAAAAGTTGCCAAGTTACCTTTTGCTCCATTTTAGCAGCTGGGGGAAAGGAGGCAGCCAGAAATAGATGTATAATGCATATCAACTCCTGGCTACATGGCTGGGGCCGTAGTGAGGGTTTTGGCTTTTGTGACAATGGGGCATTCTTCAATGACTACAACCTGTTAGGGAGGGATGGAATCCACCTGTCTAGAAGAGGTAAGGGAATCTTTGGTAGCAGGCTGGCAAACTTGGTGAGGAGAGCTTTAAAACTGAAAGACTTGAGGCTCAGGGTCTGAAGTGGCAATGCTCATGCCATCACACCTAACTGGGGAATAAGGCAGACCAAGCACAGCAGTGACAAATGTTCCTTAGTTGTCTCCAAAGATGAGAACCAGAAAGTTAACCACCTCAAGGGTGTGTATGGCTAATCCTCTTGCACCTCTCCAGGGAAACAGGCATGCTCAATTACCTCTCTAAAACACCTGTACATCAATACATGCAGCATGGGGAACAAACAAGAAGAACTAGAGATCTATATGCATTCACAGGACCATGTCCTCATTGCAATTAGACATATGGTGCTGTAGCTCATACAACTGGAATGCTATCATGGATGGCTGTGTAATCAGGGGTGGATGAAGAACAAGTCAAGAGCTTATAGGTAAGAAAAGGCAGGATAATATGGATGACACTGTTGTGTGTATTTACTACAGGCCACCTCATCAGGAAAAGGAAGTCAATGCAGCCTTCCACAGACAGATGGAAGGTCAGTCACAATATGGTGCTTCTGCCACTCACATCCAGTCAGGCTGAATTCACCTTCACCTACAGTCAGTTCCTGGGATCCCCCATCACTTCCGCAATGGAAATGGATTCTGTCCTGATGTAACTGGATGGCACTGATGGTGCATTGTGCACCAGTGTCTACCAGAACCTTGTATTTCTGTGGTACTGATGTGCCTGGCCATCGAATCCACACAGTCCAGTAGACTCTATTATCCCTCTCCTCCACCTGGCTGGAGGCAGGGCCCCTCTGATCCTGAGCAAAAGAGCTGTCATTGGCATATGGGCCCAAGCTACTCACGTGGACTGCACTTCTATCACCATCAGTCATGCATTGTAAGTTACGATCTGAGGCCCACCTACACTGTCTGGGGTCTGCCCTCTGGAGACTGCAGGACTTTTCCTGGAAGGGCCCCTTCTTGCAATCTTTTTGTTTTTCAATTCATGGACACATGGCTGTAAAACTGATGTAGGCTTTCTATCCCATTTTCTTATGTCTTCTCCATGGTCTCTTAAGAAATACCACAGCTTACCCCGTGATGTGTGCTGTCTGGCTCACACAGGCCTTTCAGGTGAGTGCTTTCTCATAGACAGCAGAAACATTTGTTGGCACTGACAACTTATCCTCCACCTGCACAACCTGTTAAGTACTTTACTGAGCAGTGATGTGGAATTATCTGATGATGTTTCCACAGTGGACATGCCATCTCGTGGGGAAGAAGAAAGCTTATTTGCATACTGCCTCAATCAAGTGTCCAGGTCAATTGTTGTGGATATCTCGTCATCTTTCCAGCTGAGTAACACCAATGTTGTGCCACATGGGTCTAGTAACTTTAAGTGCATCTGGATCCAGCGGTGTCTGAGGGTCATCCATAGTAGCAAAAATCAGTTCCTGCATGGCTATCTCTCTCAGATACTGCACACCTTTTTCAGTGGTCATCCACCTACTTGACCTGTACACAGCATCATCTCGAAAGGGATACCTGCTTTTCACACTCAGCAAGAGCCGTCCCCAGAGATCGAGGGCCTGTATATCTCTTGAGAGACCTTTATCAGTGCTCACATCCCTTGCTATCTGTCTCAACTGCTTGGCTTCATTACCTTCCAGTTCCAAGCCATCAGCTCCATTATCCCAGCACCAGAGCAGCCAATAAAACAGCGGCTTGCTTTCATGACACCTGTAATCTTTACTGATGTCTTGCAGCTCTCTAAGGAACACATACAGACCAGTGACTTCTTCCCAGTCTGCTTTTCTTGTGTATTGCCTCTTATATACAGGGGCAGTTGGCACCAGCTGAGTACCCAGGGCTTCTGCATCACCCGTTACCAGGGTCTGACTATTTGCAGTGCTTTGCACAGGGACTGAGATAACTGCAGGGCCTATTGCAGAGGTTGTAACAACTACCGAGCACCCAACTCTATGCTATGGTTTCATTTTAAGCAGGACGAGAAACTAGAAAATATTCAAAAGGTCAAGCATCACAATCACAATTGTCAAAGCATCCCAAGGATGTTCCAGAGTCACACTGACCACCACCAGGTCACAGGGATTAGAAACTGATGTAACTACAAATGAATTTATTACACCGTAACCTAACACCAAGAAACATAACAGTGCAACACCTCTAATCCCGTGACAAAAAGCAATAAACCATACCAATCCAAGAAGGAACAGTGGTAAAGTCATGTAGTTCTCCAAAAGTATTTCCAAAACTAAATATCAAAACAGTCCACCCATGGATCATTACACACACACCAACACAGTGAGTGGATGAGAGATCCAGTGATATCCATTAAAATTTCAGCCCGGGGATTCACCCAGATGAGCTATTTAATTCAAGGTCCAAACACATGTTGGGCACCAAATTAACTGTCTACATTTAGCCTGTACCTGAGGCTAAACTGCAGCAGTTGTTCTACCACCCGATGATCCCACCCCAACTGAGAAGGGGAATCAGGGGGAAAAAAAAAGGAGAAGCCTAATGGGTTGAAGTAGAAACAGATTTAATGAAATAACAAAACTAATACAATCACCAACATGAAGTGTACAAGATTCTACTCAGCCTGGTCCTCGGGGTCAGGATCAGAATGCCAAGAGGGAGGAGCCCCAGGAAGAGGAGCACAACCCTTATTGAACTCCCGCCTTTATAATTAGCATGATTATGTGGTATGGGATACACCTGTGAGTCAGCTGCCTTCATTGGATCTCTCAGCTGATTCGGGGCTACTCATGGCTTGCCTGCATGGCTGGCCCATTGAGCTGTGCTTGGGAGACCAGAACAGCAGGAAAAGAGAGGACAGGCTATGTCCACCAGGAGGACAAAGGGGTTTTTAATCGTCCTGCTGTGCCGCCTTGTCTTGGGTTCAGACTGTGGCTCATGAGGAATTCTACAGCCAGAAGTATATGAATGTGCGTGCTAACTGCTAACATACCTACTTGCTGATAAGCTGTGAGAAATTTTCCTCTCTCTGACTCTGCTAGAGATACAGTACCTCTTCCTTTCTGGTTTTAGAAAATAGAATATTTTATATTAGCCCTTTTTATTTGGTGCTAACAGAGAATGTACACCTTGAAGTCAAATCTGCACTAACAGAATGATTTCCTCTTTCCTGTTTCTTTTACATTGAAAAGAGAAGAAACACTAATGTACCCAACATGCTAAGATGTGAGTGGTAAGCTAAGGGATGGAATTAAAAGTTCTGTGATGAATATGAATGCATATATTAGACATATTTTTTACCTTTTCTTTACTTGGGAGGGAGGGAGAATTCCCACTCCCCCCCTTAGAGCATAACAATGCAGGTATTCTTGAAAATCTCTGATTTTTTTGTTATTATTATTTTTTTTTCTTCAGATGGTGGGTCCTGGGTTTATTAGCTTTCTAAGCACTAGTTTTCTCCTCCTGTTAAGGTTGTATTTGACATGTTTGTCATTAGAAAAAACAATTCGATTGAAGATAACAATTTACAAAATGAACTAACTCCCTACAGGAGACAGTCTAGGAAGAACAACATACCAAAAAGGTCAATGTGTTAAAACTGGTGTTGGAAAAATGCATACATTTAAGGACCATCTGAACAATGCTCTTAGTTTTAGTTTTGGGCAGTCCTGTAAGGAGCAGGAAGTTTGACTTAATGATCCTCATGGGTTCCTTCCAACTTGAGATATTTTATGATTTTAAGATTCTATGAAATGGTGGAGGGGAAAAGTGGTTTCTTTTGCCAATAATGGGAGGTGGGGAGACATGGTACAAAATATTTTTCAGTTAAATTACAATGGGGAAAATGGGTTAATCTTTAGGAGAAAACTGAATACATTAACTTTTTAAGAAGAAACAAAAGTGACTAGAGACCATGGGCAATCTATGGTAGTGGAGATTTTAAAGAACAAATCAAACCAATCTTTCAAGTAGTTACATCAGTTGAATTCATTCTTCCTTGGAAAAAGGAAAGGGACAGAGCCAGTTCTTCTAAGGTATCTT
This sequence comes from Podargus strigoides, assembly GCA_028020825.1. NCBI lineage: Eukaryota > Metazoa > Chordata > Aves > Caprimulgiformes > Podargidae > Podargus > Podargus strigoides. The sequence continues at coordinate 33,686,524 of CM051627.1, forward strand.
TTTAAGTTTGTATTCCTGGGAACAGAAAGCTTATTTTTAGACTTCATAAGCAGACTATGCCTAACAATTCAATTGATTATAATTCTCATTTTATTCTCAGATTTATGTAAGTAACAGCAGAGCGGAAGCTCTGTTCCCTTTCAGTTTGAAATGCCATCAATATTTATAGTTGAGCTTTTCCAAACTCCTAGCTTTGGCCTTCTGGTTACCATAATTGCCCAAAATATTATTTCATCATAGTGATAAGGTACACACTTCTGGCCACAGTTCTTCTGTTTGAGAGATTCTCCTCACTTAACATGTGTTTACCTTAATGTCCTGACAATACAAGGTTAATTGTCCAGATGTTGTCTTTATAAAATGGGATAAACAAGCATTTCAAGTCATGTTTGAGTAGATCTCTAAAACAGGAGACGTGAAACAAACACTAAGGAGTTAGTGCCCACTGTGGAGATTACCATCTTAGAAGTTAAAATAAGTGTTTGGGGAGGCAGAGGTAGTGAGACCTCCAGGAATAAGTGTGATTTGTTAACCTGTGCTCTTTCAGAGTATACGGAAAGAACACAAGCCTTTGAAATGCAGGATACGCCTATGAGATAATTTGAGTTCAGAACTTGAAAAACATTGGAAGAACCATTGAGAACTTGAAGGCCCTCAAAATTATACCTTCATCATAGATCAGCCTGATGAGAGCCAGTTTGACCCACTGACAGTCAGTCGGTGTTTGCCTTGTTTTCTGCAGTGTAATTTTGGCTTTCCCATCTACAACAGATGACAAAAGGAAATCATACTGTGGTGACTGAGTTTATCTTGTTGGGATTCACAGATAACTTGAAGTTGCAGGTCCTTCTCTTCATGGTGTTTCTACTGATCTACCTGTTGACCCTAGTGGGAAATCTGGGGATGATTGTGCTCATCCGGTTTAACTCCAAGCTCCATAGTCCCATGTACTTCTTCATCAGCAGCCTTTCCTTCTTAGATGTCAGCTACTCCACCATCATTATACCTAGCACACTCATGACCTTTATGGCTGAAATGAAAGTCATATCCTACACAGCATGCACAGCTCAGCTCTTCCTATTCTGCATCGCAGTGACAGGAGAGTGCTACCTCCTGGCCGTGATGGCATGTGACCGGTTTATAGCTATCTGCAACCCCTTGCTCTACCCTGTCATTATGTCCAAGAGGTTCTGCGTGCTCCTTGTGTGCGGCTCATACTTTATGAGCTGCATGAATGCAACTATTCAGACATCATTTATATTCCACCTGTCCTTCTGCAATTCCAGCATCATCAATCACTTCTTCTGTGATGTACCTCCCATCCTGAAGCTCTCCTGCTCTGACACTTACATCACTGACATGGTCCATTTCACCTGTTCTACTGTGCTCGTCATCTCAACCATGTTCCTCATTCTCATCTCTTATATCTGCATTGGGGTTACCATCTACAAGATTAAACCCTCCAAAGGCAGACACAAAGCCTTCTCCACCTGTGCTTCCCACCTGACTGCTGTCACTGTTTTCTATGGGACAGGCTCCTACATGTACCTACGGCCCAGTTCAAAATACTCCGAGGAGAATGACAAGATCGTCTCTGTGTTTTATACTCTTGTGATTCCCATGCTGAACCCTATGATTTATAGCCTGAGGAATAAGGAGATCAAAGAAGCCCTTCAAAGGACAGTAGTAAGGTTATAATACTCTCTGTGTGCACCACAGAGATTCAAGAGTCCAAGCAGGACTGAGAGAACCTGAGAACTATCGGAAAAGAATATGCAAGTAGGGTGGTTCCCCTCAACAAATAGAAAGGAAAATGGAGTAGTAGCTAAGACTGTATGTTGCTGCATCTGTCTGTTGTGAAAGAGAGTAGACAGCCCCCCTTCCTGTTGCTTGGTTCCTTATTTTACCTCATCTCCTAAAAGAGGGATATGTCATTGAGCAGTCCTTAGGAACTAGCTTTTGAGATGGTGACAGTCACTATTTCAACGGCAATATGCTTTTTAAAGTAGTAGTAGTGCCCCGCATCTAATCTCATGTTGTGACCTCTGCAACTATAGACAGTTTCAGATAAGTCCTTTGAGAATACTTATAGACATTTTTGTTCAGATTTTTTTCTATTTAGACAGTGAAGATAGTAGAACAGATCTCTAATTTTTGGTATTTTCTGTGTAGAAGTCTTAAACTCCTACACTGCAAATTAGGTTTTCTGGGTTCCTTTATATCAGCTGAGTCCAAGTTCTATCAGTTCTATCACTAGGCTTACATAAGATACCACGACTTCAAGCAGGCTTGCCTACATGATAGCTATGTTCTGCCAGTTTCTAGATATACTCCAGTAACTCCTATATTTCAGCCACTCAGGTATCACTCAAAACAGTGGTGAAGGGAAGGATGGGCTGCAGGAAAAAGCATCACCTCACATCACTTGATCTGTCTTTCCATTAGGATCTCATAAAGTGAAATCCTGGTACTAAGTTTAATTCTGTGATTCTATGATTCTGTAAGTTTAATGCCAGAGACCAACTAGACCAACACGTATACATGCCCTGGGTTATTGAGCTTCCCTCAAATACAGTGCAAAAGTCCCTCCTGATAGTGGATATAACTGAGCCTGTTGGTCTGTGCTGTGAAAGATGGTCAGAACACTTGGTGGTCACATCTCTCAAATAAAGCTTACCCAAATAAATCAGTTGACTTAAATCCTTGTTTGCTGCAAGAGATGTGGCAAAGAAAGTGCCTACTGTACTGGTGATTGGGATGTTTCTGACTAATGATATGTGATAAAGGGAGTTCTGGAACAACAAACATTAGGAAGAAGAAAAGTACTACCAGGCAACAGAGCTAGCACATGTGACCAAAGAAAGCAAGAACAGACCTTGGTAAAAACAGAGATGTGTAACTTGGTGGCAAGGGGGAACCTGCAGGTTAGCTTGTGGGTGGGAATGAGCCTTTGGGACAACTTTATTCCAAAGTACTTGTGGGGACTGGATCAATGTACACCACTTTGTTCAGGCCTCCTGAACATCCTAACCAGGAATAACCATTGTTCTGCACCCAACCCCTATCAAGCTCCCCATGCACCACACTGGGATAGTCCAACTCTAAGGTGAAAGAGTATATAATCTGCAGTATATACCTCAGTATATAGCATGAGGAAATACAAGAAAATGAAATATGTGTATAGACACTACTATGTTTTAAAATGGGAGCATTACAGCAAAGAGAGGATAGTAGGAAGCAGTGAAAGACCAAAAAAACAACAGCTGGTTATGTAGATGCATTTACTGAACATTAGTGTCTTAGCAATATCTGCAGTCTGCATACTACTTAATGATTCCATATATGGGGTCCTACAAACCCAAGAGTGACTAGGAATACAAGGAGACAGATCAAGGTCAACTAATTTTAAATTGTGATGATCTGGACATCAACAGAGGAAATCATTTATCTTCACCATAGTACCATTAAAGAACTTTATCATGTAGCAAACAGAACAAAAATGGGGAGGAAAAAAAAAAAAAATAAAAGCAAACCTGTAGTGACAAACAGTCAGAAGTTCCAGTGCTGCTGAATACCACCTTAACAGTTTTAGAACCATGGTTTGATCCTCCCAGTGGCTAGACTGCCTGTCAATCAGCCCTGAGTCTAATCAGCATGGCCTGGAGGAGGAAAATAAGCTTGTATTTCTGACCATATCACATGTATCAAAGTTTCTTTTGCAGTCAAAAAATCTACCTTTTCCCTAAAATCAGTGAGGGGTCACTCTAATAGGGACGTAGGACCCTGTCAACATCCCAAACAACATACATCCAACACGCATGGAGAGGAGTGAGATTTGATGGTTAACCCTAAAACACAGTTTAATATCTTTGGGTTTCCATTAAAAAAAAACAAACAAAAAAACCAAAAAGTACAAGATTATGTTCCATTCCCACCTCTCAGTCAAGCTGGAGACCACTCAGTTTCTGTCATCTGATACAGGGGATCATACAAAAAACAGTTTGACTACTATTATTGAAGTGCCAGAAATATAGGCTAAAAAAACCCCAGTGTTTACATGGCTGCTCTCAACATCTCATTTCTCATAATATACTCAACCATACCAACAAGAGCCGACCTCCTTTCCAACAGATCTTTTATAGGAGGGGAAGGGCATGTGCATGGGAACTCAGCTGTTGCTCCCCTACTAATGCTGCTGTTAATCACATCTGTGGTTTTTGTGCATGAAGAAAGTGGGAGTTATTGTGTAACTGCTGAAAGAATATTTCTGTTTGATGGTTTATCTAGTAATTTTATTTTAAAAATTCTTTAAATTGAAGATCATTTTTAGTAAGGTAATACAGTGAGTAAAATGCTTCGATATGCTGAATGAGTAAATTTTAATGCTTATTGTTTTTAGAATTGTATTCAAGAAAAAGTATTTCATTAGACTTGTTACTTTCAGCCTGTCTCTAGGTATTCTGTTTCTGTGTGGTGATTTCTTTTCCTTTTTTGAAGTAGAAGCCTAGAGGATTATAAAACTGTAGAGTAGCCTGTGTTAGAAGGGTTCTTGATGGGTCTGCCAGGTCAAAGCAGGTTCAATTGTCCAGCTGGATTTTCATTGTTTGCAAGGATGAAGATCGTATGTTTTCTGGGTATCTGTTCAAGTCTTTGATCACCTGTTTGATGAAAAAAAAGTTTTCCTTATTAGGAAACTTATTCATATTAGAATTTCTCATCTTCTAAGCATCCCATGCAAGTGTTCAGGGAGGGAAGCGAGTCTGTTCAGTCTGAACCACAAGGTCTTGTATCGAGTCCCGTTCCAGACTGGGTTAAAGGGCAGTGTAGGAAAGTAAGGCCTCTTATTTCTGCTTCTTTACACATCCTGTTGGCACATAAAAAGTTCAGGGGGAAAAGTCTCTGTGTGGGTGACAAAGAAGAAGCAATTAGAGCCCTCTGCTGTGCTTGTTAATATACATATTATTTCCAGTCTGATTTCTATGCCCCCACTGCTATGGGAAAAATGAACCTCTTCCCTGGCAGTGGATTGGGGAATTCAATAAATGCACCTCTCCTATTCAGAGTTAAAGCATATTATTTCAAGTACTGCTTGACTTGGTTAGTGAGCAACAGGACAATCAAAAGCAGATACCTCATGCCAGCTTAGGGAGGCAACTCCCTGATCCCTCGGCCTGGGGAAGTTTGTCAGATTGAACGAGATACAATTTCTAACAGTACAAAGAATTTCCTCCTTTGAATATAACTCCACACAGAATTTCTACCTTTCCTATTGTAGAGGATTAATGAAAGGTTCTCAGGACTGGACTGTGAACTCTTGCATTCTTGGAATGATGTTTACAAAGATGTTGTGAGGCTATGCAGGGAGAAAAGTAGGTCTAAAGCCCAGCAAGAAATTAATCTGGCTTCAGCTGTGAAAGATAACAAGAAATATTTCTATAAATACATCAACAGTAAAAGAAAAACCAGGGAGAAATGATGAGGAAAAGGCTGAGGTGCTTAATGCCTTCTTTGCCTCAGTCTTTAGTAACACAACTAGTTGCACTGAGGGAATCCAGCCTCCCCAGCTAGAAGACAGAGACCAGGAGAATGACCCCCCCCACACAATTCAGGAGGAGATGGGCAGTGACCTGCTGCACCATACAGACACACACAAGTCTGTGGGACCGGATGGGACACACCCGAGCTGAAGGAGCTGGCGGGGGTGCTCACCAAGCCACTTCTCATCATTTCCCAGCAGTTCTGGATGACCGGGGAGGTCCCAACAGATCGGAAATCAGCCAGTGTGACACCCATGTATAAGCAGGGTCGAAAGGATGATCCGGGAAATTCCAGGCCTGTCAGTCTGACTTCAGTACCAGGGAAGCTGATGGAGCAGATCATCCTGAGTACCATCACACGGTACATGCAAGACAAGCAGATGATCAGGCCCAGTCAGCATGGGTTTATGAAAGGCAGGTTCTGCTTGACAAACCTGATCTTCTATGACAGGATGACCCACTTATTGGACAAAGGAAAGACTGTGGATGCCGTCTACCTTGACTTTAGTAAGGCCTTTGACACCATTTCCCACAACATTCTCCTGGCAAAACTGACTGCTCGTGGCTTGAATGGGCATAGGCTTTGCTGGGTAAAAAACTGGTTGGATGGCCAGGCCCAAAGAGTTGTGGTGAATGGAGTTAAATCCAGTTGGTGGCCGGTCACCAGTGGTGTTCCTCATGGCTCAGTATTAGGGCCACTCCTGTTTAACATCTTTATCAATGATCTAGATGAGGGGATCAAATGCACCCTCTCTAAGTTTGCAGATGATACCAACTTGGGTGGAAGTGTTGATCTGCTCGAGGGTAGGGAGGGTCTGCAGAGGGATCTGGACAGGCCAGATTGATGGGCTAAGGCCGACTGTATGACTTTCAATAAGGCCAAATGCCGGGTTCTGCACTTCGGCCACAACAATCCCCAGCAGTGCTCCAGGCTTGGGGAGGAGTGGCTGGAGAGCTGCCAGGCAGAGAGGGACCTGGGGGTATTGATTGACAGCCGGCTGAACATGAGCCAGCAGTGTGCACAAGTGGCCAAGAAGGGCAATGGAATCCTGGCTTGTATCAGGAATAGCATGGCCAGTAGTTGCGGGGAAGTGATCTTGTACTCAACACTGTACTCGGCGTTGGTGAGGCCACACCTCAAGTACTGTGTTCAGTTTTGGGCCACTCACTACCAAAAGGACATCGAAATACTTGAGCATGTCCAAAGAAGGGCAACGAAGCTGGTGAAAGGTCTCAAGCACAAGTCTTACGAGGAGTGGCTGAGGGAACTGGGATTGTTTAGTCTGGAGAAGAGGAGGCTGAGGGGAGACCTTATCACCCTCTGCAACTACCGCAAAGGTGGTTGTTATAGAGGTGGGAATGAGTCTCTTCAACCAAGTACCAAGTGATTAGACAAGAGGTAATGGCCTGTTTTGCCAATTAGTAGGCCCAGTACAAAAGACACAGCCAGCAGCAGAACAACAATCCAGTGAGTAAGTTCTATTTCACGTAAAGGACTCAGAATTTAGGGGATTGCCGCGGGTACAAACAAGTTCGATAGATCACAAATAATAGAGATCAATCCCAGTGACCCCAGGAATGACATAGTTTCACTCATAATAGATGGAACAAGCAGAGACACAGGGTAATCCACAGAGAAAATGGGAGACAACCAAGACAATAAGGTGGTTACATATGATAGAAGTAACCCCATGTTGCCTCCCCACAAAGCCCGCGTTTGTATGTGCCAGACCTGACTGTGATCCGGTTGCATGAGGAGTCAGGAGGTCCTTCCCCAACAGGAAACTCTGTGAAGTGCATCCACTCCACAGACAGACTCTCCAACCCTTCCTGCAAGTGGGCCCAGCTTTTATCCCCAAACAGGACACCTGGCACTTGTTACCAAAATGCAGGGTACCTGGGGCTTGTTTACCCAAGGGCTTTCTTTCCCTACAAGGCCAGACCCACCCTGGAGGAAAGCCAAAAGGCAAACTCATCCCCTCCTTTTGAAGGGCTGTGGGAACCACCCATATATCAACCTTAATTTAGGGCTCGGGGTTCAGACCCCAGCACTTCATGGCCTCAAGTTGCACCAGGGGAGTTTTAGACTGGATATTAGGAAGAATTTCTTCATAGAACGGGTTGTTAGGTATTGGAAAGGGCTGCCCAGGGTGGTGGTGGAATCACTATCCCTGGAGGTGTTGAAGAGTCATGTTGACATTGTGCTTAGGGACATGGTGTAGTCGAGGACTGTCAGTGTTAAATTGGTGGTTGGACTCGATGATCTTCAAGGTCTTTTCCAATCTAGATTGTTCTGTGATTCTCACCTGGGCTGTGTGAGAGGTCTGCTGCTGAGGATGTAAATAGGGTGTGATACTGGATGAGCTGCTATTTTCTTGCAATGAAACTGAACCCTATACCTGTGCCATGCGCTCTGTGCCTTTTCTCTAGTTTTGCTTCCTATCTCAATCTAGGGGACAATATCAAAGAGGTTTCTTTAAGTCCAGATGGTAATTAATGCACACACGTGATCTGTTTGCTTCATGGTTTGTTTTGCTTTATCTTCCCAGGTGAATCCACCCTTCTCCCCTTTGTTTTCCTGCTTCCCAACGAGGGACTTGAGACCCTCAGACAGCTCACTCCAATCTGGTGCTCCTAGAGAACCTCAGACATGTCTTTACTCTTGCTGTTTCTCAGATTATTACTGCATCCTGGAATAATTTCTCTGTGCCTCTGGCTGCCACTGCTGGGAGGTTTAATCAGGGGCAAAAGTTACTGGGCTGGGACTGTGTCTGCTCTGAGTCAGGCAGCGACTGGGCAGAGGACTCCATGCAGAAGACGGACTACCAGATGTTATAGCAATGGCATGAAAATTGTGCGGCCATGACCCAACTGCAGTTCAGGATCAAACCCATGTGGGTCTGGGTCTTCCTTGACTACAAATCTGGAAAAATCTCCTTCTATAACATGACTAGTCACACTCAGATCTACACTGTTGATGTCATCTTTGCTGAACCAGTATATCCCCTCTTCCATCCAGGCATATACATAGACCACACTAGTGTCGACCCATTCAGTGCATGTCAGCCCTCAGGGTGGTCCTGGGGACTATTGCAGCTCTTCCATGCAATAGATAAAATATCAAGGTCTTGTGGGGGGATGTAGAGGTTGGAGGTTGTCTTGGGCAGAGTGATAATGAAATGATAGTTTTCAATTCTTGGAGAAACAAGGTGGGGAGCTAATAGAACTGCCACCCTGGACTTCTGGAGGGCAAACTTTGGCCTGCTTAGGAGCATGGTTGAGAGTGTCCCTTGGGAGGCAGTCCTGAAGGTCAAAAGTACCCAGGATGGCTGGTCATACTTCAAGGAGGAACTCTTAAAAGCTCAGGAGAAGGCCATCCCCGGGTCCTAAAAGACGAGCCGGCAGCAAAGAAGGTCAGCCTGGCTAAATAGAGAGCTTTGGCAGGACCTCAGGAACAAAAGGGAAGTTTACAGCCTTTGGAAAAGGGGGTTGGAAACTTATGGGGATTACCAAGATGTAGTGAAGCTGTGCAGAGGGAAAATTAGATGGGCCAAAGCTCAAGCGGAGCTCAACTTGGCCACTATGGTTTAAGATAATAAGAGGTTCTTTCAGTACCTCAATAGAAAAAGGAAGACTAGGGAAAATGTTGGCCCACTGATGAACAAGGTGGGTGCCCTGGTGGTGGAAGACACAGAAAAGGCAGAGGTACTGAATACCTTCTTTACCTCAGTATTCGCTACTAAAACAGTCCCTTGAGAATCCCAAATCCTGGAGGCAAGAGAGAAAGTCTAGAGAGATGAAGATTTTCCCTCAACAGAGGAGGACCGTGTTAGAGACCACTTGGCCAAACTGGACATCCATAAGTCATAGAATCATAGAATCACTATGGTTGGAAAGGACCTCCAGGATCATGAAGTCCAAGCTTTATCCCATCATCTCCCTAACCACTAGACCATAGCCTCAAGTGGTTCATCTACTTGTTTTTTAAACACCTCCAGGGATAGCAACTCCACCACCTCCCTGGGCAGCCTGTTCCAGTGCCCAACCACCCTCTCAGTAGAGAACTTCTTCCTAATATCCAACCTAAACTTCCCCTGAGGCAACTTGAGGCCATTTCCTATCATGCTATCATTAGTAATTTGGGAGAAGAGACCAACACCAGCCTCACTACGACCTCTTTTTAGGTAGTTGTAAAGAGCAATAAGATCTCCTCTCAGTCTACTCTTCTCTAGACTGAACAACCCCAGTTCCCTCAGCCGCTCTCCATAAGGCCTGTTTTCCAGACCTCTCACCAGCCTCGTTGCCTTTCTCTGGACTCGCTCCAGCACCTCAATGTCCTTCTTATCCTGTGGTCCCCAGAACTGGACACAGGACTCAAGCACTCACGAGTCCTGAGTACAGGAGCACAATCACCTTCCTACTCCTGCTGTTCACACCGTTTCTGATACAGGCCAGTGCGGGAAGTCACGGGAAGCAATCACATAGAGACCAATAAATCTTGTGAAAGACACTTTAATGGCATTACAACCTGGTTTATATAGACAGAGCACTAAATCACAAGACTCTTCTAACTACAGATTGGCTAATAGCACTAGCGTGGCATAAATTGATTTATGACCTTAAAGCATGCATTCACACCGTCACTCCTTTCCCAACTCCCCATCCTGCTTCAGCATTCTGGTCAGGCTCGAAGGTTGGATTGCTCACATGTCCATTGCTTGCTAAACCACCCCCCCCAACAGGCCAGGATGCTGTTGGCCTTCTTGGCCACCTGGGCACACTGCTGGCTCATGTTCATTCGGCTGTCAACCAACACGCCCAGGTCCTTCTCCACCAGGCAGCTTTCCAGCCACTCTGCCCCAAGCCTGTAGAGCTGCATGGGGTTGTTGTGACCGAAGAGCACGATCCAGCACTTGCCCTTTTTAAACCTCATGCAATTGTCTTCAGCCCATTGCTCCAGCCTGTCCAAATCCTGCTGCAGAGCCTCCCTACCCTCAGGCAGATCGACACTCCCACTCAACTTCGTGTCATCTGCAAATTTACTGAGGGTGCATTTGATCCCCTCATCCAGGTCATCAATAAAGACACCGCTTGTGACCAGTCTCCATCTGGATTTAACTCCATTCACCACAACTCTCTGGGCTCGGCCATCCAGCCAGTTTTTAACCCAGTGAAGAGTCCACCTGTCTAGACCATGAGCCGCCAGCTTTTGCAGCAGAATGCTGTGGGACACAGTGTCAAATGCCTTACTGAAGTCCAGGCAGACAACATCCACCACTTTTCCCTCATCCACTAGGTGGGTCCCTGATCATAGAAGGAGATCAGGTTGGCTAAACAGGACTTGCCTTTCATGAACCCATGTTGGCTGGACCTGATCCCCCTGCACTTGTGATCTCCCCCAAGATGGACCATTCCATAATCTTACCTGGTACTGAGGTCAGGCTGACAGGCCAAGTAGTTCCCTGGATCTTCCTTCCTGCCCTTCTTGTAGATGGGTATCACGTTGGCAAGTCTCCAGTCATCCAGGACATCACTGGATAACCAGGACTGCTGATAGATGATGGAGAGTGGCTTGGAAAATTCCTCCACCAGCTCCCTCAGCACTCTCGGGTGGATCTCATCTGGCCCCATAGACTTGTGGGTGTCTAGTTGGCTTAGCAGGTCCTTCACTACTATTTCCTGGATTATGAGGGGTTTATTCTGATCTCCATTCCAATCTTCCAGCTCAAGGGACTGAATACCATGAGGATAACTGTTCTGACTGTTACAGACTGAGGCAAAGAAGGCATTAAGTACCTCAGTCTTTTCCTCATCCCTGGTAACAATGTTCCCCCTTGCATCCGATAAAGGATGTAAATCCTCCCTGACTCTTTTTTAATTGTTAATATATTAGTAAAAACTCTTCTTATTATCTTTTGCAGTGGTGGCCAGGCTGAGTTCTGGCTGAGTTCTAGCTGAGTCCACGGGCCCTGATGGGATGCACCCACGAGTGCTGAGAGAGCTGGCAGTTGTTATTATTGGGCCACTCTCCATCATCTTTGAAAGGTCATGGAGAACAGGAGAGGTGCCTGAAGAGTGGAGGAAGGCCAACATCACTCCAGTCTACAAAAAGGGCAAGAAGGAGGACCCAGGGAACTACAGGCCTGTTAATCTCACCTCCATCCCTGAGAAGGTGATGGAGTGACTCGTTCTGGAGGTCATCTCCAAACATCTTGAATTACAAATGGTTATTGGGAGTGGCCAACATGGATTTACCAAGGGCAAATCATGCTTGAACAATCTGATATCCTTCTATGATATTATAACTGGTTGACTGGATGATGGGAGAGCAGCAGATGTCATCTACTTTGACTTCAGCAAGGCTTTTGACACTGTCTCCTATAGCATCCTCATTAGAAAAATCGAGGGGTTGGTGAGGTGGATTGAGAACTGGCTGTGTGACATATCACAGAGGGTTGTGATCAATGGAGCAGAGTCGAGTTGGAGCCCTGTAACCAGTGGTGTCCCCCAGGGGTCAGTACTCGGTCTGGTCTTGTTCAACATATTCATCAACAACCTGGACGAGGGATCAGAGTACATCCTCAGCAAGTTCACTGATGATCCCAAGCTGGGAGGCGTGGTGACACTCCAGAGGGCTGTGTTGCCATCCAGTGGGACCTGGGCAGGCTGGAGAGCTGGGCAGAGAAGAACCTCATGAGGTTCAATAAGGGCAAGGATAGGGTGCTGCACCTGGGGAAGAAGAATGCCAGGCACCAGTACAGGTTAGGGGGGACCTCCTGGAAAGCAGTTCTGAGGAGAAGGATCTGGCAGTCCTGGCAGACAGTAAATTATCCATGAGCTGGCAATGTGCCCGTGCTGCCAAGAAGGCCAATGCCACCCTGGGCTGCACAGGGCAGTGTGTGGCCAGGAGGGCGAGGGAGGTCATTCTCCCCCTCTGCTCTGCCCTGGTGAGGCTGCAACTGGAACACTGCATCCAGTTCTGGGCTCCCGAGTTGGAGAGACAGAGAACTACTGGAGAGAGTCCAGTGGAGGGCAACGAGGATGACTGGGGGACTGGAGCATCTCCCTTCTGAGGAAATTTCAGCTGAGAGAGCTGGGACTCTTTAGCCTGGAGAAGAGAAGGCTGAGGAGTGATTTAATTAATGTTTACTAGTACCTAAAGGGTGGGTTGAGGCAGGATTGAGCCAGACTCTTTCCAGTGGTTCCCAGTGACAGGACGAAGGGCAACGAGCACAAGCTGGAATATCGGAGGTTCCATTTAAATATGAGGAAGAACTTCTTTTCAGTGAGGGTGCCAGAGCACTGGCACAGGCTGCTCAGAGAGGCTGTGGGGTCTCCTTCTCTGGAGATTTTCCAGACTTTTCTGGATGCCGTCCAGAGTGATGTGCTCTAGGGGATCCTGCTTTAAAGCAGGGCAGCTGGACTAGATGATCTCTGGAGGTCCTTTCCAACTCTGAAAATTCCACGATTCCATGAAATGTATAAAAAGCTGATGCGGCATAAAGGGAAAGGCTTCCTGAGCAAGCCTCTGATCTGATACTCCCAGGCTGAGCAACCAGCATCTTGGGATTTACAAGGATAATCCGCAAGGCAACTCTTTTCCATGTTGCACCTCCACATTCTCATAAAACCTCTGAAATCTCTGGAAATACAAAGAGCAGTTAACTGACCCCAGAAGAGGAAGAGTGTTCTAGTCTACACTAAATTTTGTGTGCATATTATTTGAAGTCCAGAAGAGCTGCCACTTGATCTGCATCGGTTGTGTCTTCTGATTTATCAGGTGGTTATTTTTGGAAAATGATTTCTACTGTCATTTCAAGAATCACAGAAAACACTGTGAAAACATCTGCTGCTCAGCTCGTAATAGGTAGTTAATCAGTAATTACCCCTCTTATTTTGAAGTAGAGGACTTCTGATCTTTTTACCCAGGTGGTGGTAATTAAACATAACTCTGGGTTGTCTGTAATTTCTTTGGAGCAGAAACTGGGGACTAGGAACAATATGTGGGGTCATCTGTCCCTTTAACACTTTTGTCACTTGCATGTAAGCAAGGAAGTGCCTAAGAGACACTAATAGGGGAAAAACTCCCAAACCTTTCTAGGAAATCAGCATGCTGGGGTACCACTCTGAACTGCCTGTACAGCAATGCACACAGTATGGAGAATAAACACAATTAGTTAGAGGTCTGTGTGCAGTTGCAGGGCTACAGTCTTTTGGGGATCATGGAGACATAGTGGGATGGTTCCCATAACAGTAGTGTTGCAAAGAAGGGATACAGGCTCTTCTGAAAGGACAGGCTAGGAAGACGAGGATGGGGAGTTGCCCTTTATGTGAGAGATCAACTGGAATGAACGCATGGAGCTCTGCCTGAGCATGTGTGGAATTTGGGGAATGCAAAGAGTCTTGCCTGTCTACAACAGAACTCTAAAAACTTACTTTGCTAAACCTTATGTAACCCAGGGGAGTGACAGCTCACTTGTCTTATCATAAGGTACAACCAAGCAGGGGGATCTGTGGAGACAGAGGCCTCCAGCTCTGGCCAGCAAGATACGAGAACCTTGTGTAGTTCTTTGTTTCCTCGAAGGCTAACATGTCCCATGACTGACCTTTGCCTCATTACCTGTGAAATACATATTAAAGTTGACACCCCTGGATATGCTAATGAAGCTTAGAGAGATCATGCTGTATATGTATGACTATAGCACTCATGTCTCCACCCAAATCCTGTTACACATCACCTAGGGGAGGGAGCCTCATAGTTTAGGGGATAAAAGATGGAGAAAAGGATCATTAAATTGGGAGAGCAGTAACCTCTCAGCCTGGTGACAAGTACTGGTAGATATAGTTGGTGGGTTGCGTCTCTTCCTCCACCCCAGGCAGGGATGCCTCTCTGGGTAAGAATTGCAACTTTCACCTTATGGGTGAAAGTATCCCCGGGTGTATTTTGTGTTATTATTGCTAGCAGTGTTAACATTGATTAGTAGCGCTATTGTAGTTTAGCAGATTTATCAACAGCTCTTCCGAACTTGTTATATCTGTTGCTTTAATAAACCACCTATTTTGTAATTTGGTGCAACGGTGAGACGTGTAACTGTCTCACGGTGGTTCTCGGGGGAGGACAGTGGAACAGACCCATGGTGATAGGTGGCCGCATACGCACATATCTATCCCATTCCAAATTCGGTTATTGTGACAGCATGAATGAGGAGGCAACTGAGAGCTTATGGGTAAGGATGAAAGAGTAGGCAGGTACAGTGACATTGTAGTGGACTGCTTGACCAGGAAGAACAAGGAAATGAGACAATTTACAGACAGAGAAAACAACCTCACATTCACAGGCCCTGATCCTCAAAGGGGACTTCAACCACCCTGGTACCTGGGTGCACATAGACCCATGGGCCCTGTGGGGATGCTGTCATGACCTAAATTGTTATTTGGACTGTAGTTGTGTAGAGAACACAACCACAAGTTTGTAGGATTCCATAATACATAAGGACACAGAGGCTTTATCCTCTAAATGTGTCTACTTTATTACAGATTGTCTAAAATATCATAAAAATCACCAATAGCAAGTAAACCTATGATTAATAAAGTAAATATATATATACACATCTATTACAAATTACTATCAACAGTCATTAATATAGTATCAATTAGTAGTATGGAATATATCAATCATATAGCAACAAACAAAACAGCAACAACCAAGTAGAAACATACCATTACAGATTACTACAAATTAGTAATTAATCATTAGTAAAGCAACTTATCAATAACAGCAGATATACTTACGATAGGTGTGGTGGTTTAGACCCTGCCGAGACCCAAGACCATGTTGCCTTTGCCCCTCCCCCACGCTCAGATGGGGACAGGACAGGGAGTAAAATATAAACCCCGGGGTTGAGATAAGGAAGATTTAATACAACAGTGTAACAACAACAGACCAAACAACAACAACAACAGTGATAATAATGTACAGAACAAGAGCTGTACCGCAGGGACATAGCACGAGGGACAGACCTGGACTAAAGGCACTCCTGCCCTCCCCACGCCTGGGCACCCGGACTTGACATCAGCATGGTATCGAATAGCCTGGCTGTGGCTCCCTCCCAGCTGCTGGTGAAAATTAACCCTATCCTAGCCGAACCAGGACAGATGGGTTACTTATGTGGATATATAATGCTGTTATGAAGTGCATTAGACTTCGGAAGGAACAAAACCATCCCAAAGAGGAGGACAAACTGATCCCGAAGAGTGGACCCAATCATCCCAGAAGTGGGAGGACAAACTGAGCTGTCCCAGAATTTGACCCAAAGAAGATGTCCTGGTTTTGGCTGGGATAGGGCTAATTTTCTTCTTAGTAGCTACAATAGCATTGTGGTCTGGATTTAGCATGGGATTTGGTATGAGAAGAATGCTGATTATATACTGATGTTTCTAGTAGTTGTTAAGAAATCAAGGATTCTTCAACTTCCCATGCTTTGCTCGTCTGCAGGTGCACAAGAAGCTGGGAGGGATTATAGCCAGGACATCTGATCCCAATTGACCGAAGGGATATTCTGTACTGTATGACATCATGCTCAGTATATAAAGCTGGAGGAGGAAGAATGAAGAGGGGGACATTTGGAGTGATGGTGTTTGTCTTACCAAGTCATCTTACATGTGATGGAACCCTCCTGTCCTAGAGATGATTGAACACCTGCCGACCAATGGCAAGTAGCTAAAGAATTCCTTGGTTTGTTTTGCTGGTGTGTGCAGCTTTTGCTTTACATATTAAACTGTATCTCAGTCCACAAGTTTTCTCACTTTTACTCACTTGATTTTCTCCCCCATCCCACCAGGGAGGAGTGAGCAAGTGGCTGTGGGAGTCTTACTTGCCGTCTGAAATTAAAACACAAGAGGGGGATCAATAAGATAAAAGACAGAGTCTCATGTCAGAGATCAACCATGTCACAGAGTCTAGAGTCAGGCAGGCATCCCCTGTCAGAGTTCAAGTTCAAGCAGAGAATTGAACGTGTTTAGGAAAGGAAACATATGTGCAGCATGGGAAGTCCTCAGAGAGACAGGCTTCATTTTGGATAAAAATTAAGTCTTTTTTATACCATAGACACATAGGAGGGTGTAGGACATCATCACTTTGAAGAGCCAACATTATTATTTTGGTTTTCTTTACCAGTAGCTGTCGATGATGATGATGTTTATATTCTTTCAGACCAATTTAATTCTCTTAGACTGTTTCCACCTTTTCAAACAATTGCCCTTACAGTTTCTTGTTTTGTGCTTATTGATGGTATCTCAGGATGTTCCCATTTTATAGGTACCCCAACGGCACTTCATAGTGGCCAGCTGCAAGTTCCAAAGATGTTTCTGCTTCCAAGGCTCATCTATTGTGTCTCATTCTCATAGAAGCCTACTTCCAGCTTGAAAGGAACAAAGTCAGAGCTAAATATTTCATAAGAGATATTTTAGTCATCAGGAATAAATGTTGCACGGTAGTTTACATATTCTTAAAATGGCAATGTTATTCAGGTGAAATGCAATAGAAATATAACTTACTGTATAAGGAAATAATTACTGGTAGTATACAGTGGTAGTAGCTCCACTAAATGTGTCTGTCCTTGCTATTCTTCCAACATCTAATTAGGATATCTACATATACGGAAAGATTATTTCACTGTAGACTCAAGGAACACCAATCTGTTAAGCAAGTGATGGATAGAATCATAGAATAGCCTTGGTTGGAAAAGATCTCTAAGATCATCAAGTCTAACCATTAACCTAACACTGCCAATTCCCCACTAAACCATGTCCCTCAACACTTTGTCTACACATCTCTTAAATACCTCTAGGGATGGGACTCCACCACTGCCCTGGTCAGCCTTTTCCGATGTCTGATAACCCTTTCAGAGTCTAGTTGGAGGCCTGTGACCAGTGGCGTCCCCCAGGGGTCGGTACTAGGTCTGGTCCTATTCAGTATATTCATTAACAACTTGGATGAAGGGACAGAGTGAATCCTCAGCCAGTCTGCTGATGATACAAAGCTGGGAGGAATGGCTGACACATCAGAGGGCTGTGCTGCCATCCAGTGTGACCTGACCAGGCTGGAGAGCTGGGCAGGGAGAAACTCAATGAAAGTCAACAAGAGCAAGTGTAGAGTCCTGCATCTGGGGAAGAACAACCCCATGGATCAGTAGAGACTGGGGGCTGAGCTTCTGGAAAGCAGCTCTGGGGAAAAGGACCTGGGAGTCTTGGTAGACAACAGGCTGAGTAATGTGTCCTCACGACCAAGAAGGCTAATGGTATCCTGGGATGCATTAAGAAGAGTGTGACCATCAGGTCAAGAGAGGTTCTTCTCCCCCTCTACTTGCCCTGGTGAGGCTTAATCTGGAGTACTATGACCATTTCTGGGCTCCCCAGTTCAAGTGGGACATGGAGCTACTGGAAAGAGTCTAGCACAGGGCCACTGAGAGGATTAAGGGATTGGAGCATCTTCAATATGAGGAAACGCTGAGGGAACTGGGTCTGCTTAGTGTGGAGAAGAGGATGCTGAGGGGGGATCTCATCAATGCTTATAAATATCTAAAGGGCAGGTGTCAGGAAGACTGGGCCAGACTCTCCTTGGTGGTGTCCAGTGACAGGACAAGGGGCAATGGACACAAACTGGAACACAGGAGGTTCAATCTTAACATAAGGAAACACTTCTTTACTATGAGGGTGGTTGAGCACTGGCACAGGCTGCCCAGAGAGGTGGTGGAGTCTCTGTCTCTGGAGACATTTAAAACCCATCTGGACATGTTCCTGTGTGATCTACTCCAGGATTCTTCTAAGCCCTATGATTCTGTGATTCAGTGAATAAATTTTTCCTAATATCTAATCTAAACCTCTCCTGACACAACTTGAGGCAATTACCCCTTGTCCTATCACTAGCTACAAGGGAGAAGAGACCAAATCCCCAACTTTTTACAACCTCCTTTCAGGTAGTTGTAGAGAGCAATGAGTTATCCCCTCATCCTCCTCTTTGCCAGACTAAACAACCCCAGTTCCTTCAGCTGCTCCTCATAATGCTTGTTCTCCAGACCCTTCAACAGCTTCATTGCCCTTCTTTGGACACACTTCAGCAGCTCAGTGTCCTTGTTGTAGTGAGGGGTCCAGATTCACAGTGAGTCAAAATAAATTCGGCAATAGTTTCAAGGGTATACCTTAGGGAAGAACAGTGGTAACTCATTCAGAGTTCCCTTGTTGAGTAAAGAGTAGAACCCAAGTGACTGCTATGGAGCAGTTGTAATGGTTTTGAAAGGGCAGCTAGTACAGCATCATACACCAGTGTAAACACTTTCTGTGTTGATTTTATAGGTAATCTCCAATTCTTAAGCAGGAATATATTTAATTTTGTATAGTCCCTACAGAAGTGACAGAAGATAAACCACTTGTGACGTCTATGCACTCCTTGAAGCAGATGTGTGCCCCAGCAGAAGAATGAACATAAATTACCAGCACTACTTTGGAGAGTAACTTCTGCAATGTTAACATGAATGGTACTGTCTGACAGTCATTTCTAAAGCCTTTTCTCTATGTTTGCAATGTGTGACTCTTACAAAATTAAGACTCCTGCATACCTGTTAGATGATATGTTGGAGTTCTCAAAGGATTACAAGGTCTAACTCGCAATGGTTGCACAGACCTTTACATGGAATTAATTCATATGGTTCAGATCTTTTTTGTGTACTGCAGTTAGCTCTAGAATCATTACTTATCATACTTCCCATGAAGTTTTGCAAAAAAGAATGGAGCTAGTTGTTTTGTAGTAATACCAGAAGTTGGAAAGAGATACAATAACAAGATCAATCTTATCCATGCTTGTGAGAAGAACTAGGACTGTGCCCTTTCATCTTCACAAACTGGCCTAACAACACTTCCACTAACTGAAAACTTTTTGAGTTACTCATCTTTCTGTTAAACATCCACAGGGCAGTAATAGCTCATGCAAAATCTATGTGATACAAGGTTTCAAAATACATTGCTGCACTTACAGACAAGTGATGATGTGCTAACACTGGCCAAAGAAATCGACCTCCTGTCTATAAACTACTTGTATTCAGACATTTCTAATATGAGACCTTGTGTGAAGCTCAGTGTTGATAACCCAACCTTAGTACAATGTAATGTCTGACATCCTGCTAAACTGTTCATTGCTAGCCACCAGAGTGATACACATGGGGTAGCAAGCTACCTTGCCAAAATACAAACTTGTAAAATGCAGTGGTGTAGTTGTGTGTGCAAGGATTAAACACCTTCAAGGGGAGGTTCATGTCATATATCTTAAAAACTTATTTTAGAGTAGCATGCTTTGCCCCATCAACGTGTCAGTCACCCATGACTGTGGAGAGATCTTAGGGCTGCTGGGTCTCTCTATTCCATAGTTTTCAGTGGTGTAATTGTAGCAACAAAAATACCTTAGCAATTTACCCAGATAATACAGACATGCACCAGTTGAAGATATAATGGATTAGGGCTGTCCCACCCCTGCCAGTTTAAGCCAGTCTTGACCACATCTCTGAATTCAGTAAGCCAGCACAGAGGCATCTGTTTGATTGGAGAGAGTTTTTGTTACTGCCCTCATTCCATGTCAGAATCATTCCCAATGTAATAAAACCAAAACAATTTAATTTTGACTAATTCTTGGATTTCCAAGCTTTGTCATGTCTTGAGCTCTCCAGCCAGAACACTTACGACCCTAGACTAATTACAGAATTGACTACTGGATTTAACCATGAAGCTGAAAATGATCCATTTTCTCTCGTGTCATTTATGGTTCAGACACAGGGAAAAGGTCCTTTGAAGTGATTCTGCTGTATTCACACTTTAAAAGAGAGTAATCCCACACCGCAACTCAAGTTGCAAATGGGCTCCATATTCATTGTTATACATCCTGACAATGCCATTGGTTCTAAAATTAAACTTAAAATTTGGGATTCTATTCCAAACTTTGTCCCATATTTACTATGACCTGCCAAGGAGAAAGGACAGAAAAAAACCTGCAGAGCAGGAGCCCTGGGACAGCAGAATAGGATAGAGACAGCTCTGAATTGGCCTTATCTTTGCCAGAAACCATTTCTGAATTTACTCTCCTTTGATATGCAGGCCAGATTCCTTAGTCAGCAGTGTCACACCACACAACAGTGCTATTTGAATCCAGCCTAGTCTGCGCGTTTTTAATACTGCAGCCCTATTACTGCAATGCAGCTAAACCTGCTTAACCAATAATCTTGAAAACAAATGCATTAGACCAGGATCTCTGCAGTTCTACTAGAATACAATAAAAGCATAGTAGAGATTTCACAGGTCATTTTTCCCTGTGGAGTAGTCTCTCATCATCTCCTAGATTAGAGCGATAATAAGCTTCACTGTAAGTTCAGACACCTGCTAATTCCTAGGAGAGGAAAGATTTTAATGATGCACAGTGAAACCATTTTAACAAACTTACAAACTCACTTGCCAGCTCATGTCACTGCACTTTGTCAGGCACAAAGTTTTTAATTGTATCTGTTCAGACCTTGTTAAAATAATCAAGTCATTTCCCAGAAAGACAAACCAATTATATTAAATTGCTTGTCTTGAATCATTAGATATAGGCTCCTGGAACATGCATTTTGTTTTGTTGTCAGTGATTGTTTAAAATCAATACACATAATAATCTACATAGTGTTTCCTCATAGGAAAGGAAATATTTCCCATAGAGCAAATGTAGATCTTAAAGAAAATAGGAAATCAGTTTTGCAATTACAATTCAAACAAAGAAACAGCTGAAATTCAGCACTGGTTTGACTGCTTAAGTTACCATAAGTCAAAAATTGTTATTCATCAACTGATCATTGTCAGCCTGATGTGCCCATTTTCCGCAGTTTCTCTCTCCCGCGTCCCCAGCAAAAATATGTCTTTTAATGGGACTTAGAATCATAGAATGGTTTGGGTTGGAAGGACCTTCATGATCATCTAGTTCCAACCCCCCTGCCATGGGTAGGGACACCTGCCACTAGACCATATTGCTCGAAGTCCCATCAAACTTGGCCTGGAACACTGCCAGGGAGGGGCAGCCACAACTTCCCTGGGTAACCTGGACCAGTGTCTCACCACCCTCACAGTCAAAACTTTCTTGTATCTAGTCTAAATCTACCCTCTTTCAGTTTTAAAACTGTTGCCCCTTATCCTATCACTCCATGCCCTTGTCAAAAGGCCCTCTGCAGCTTTCTTGTAGGCTCTTTCAGGTACTGGAAGGCCACTAGAAGGTCTCCCTGAAGCCTTCTCAAGGCGGAACAACCCCAACTCTCTCAGTCTGTCCTCATAAGAGAGGTGCTCCAGCCCTCCAATCATCTTTGAGGCCCTCCTCTGGACCCACTCCAACAGGTCCATGTACTTCTTATGTTGGGGGCTCCATAACTGGATGCAGTACTGCAGGTGGGGTCTCATGAATGCAAAGTGGAGTGGGAGAATTCCCTCCCTCGACCTGCTGACCATATTTATTTTGATGCGGCCCAGGATACAGCTAGCCTTCTGGGCTGCAAGCGCACATTGGTGACTCATGTTGAGTTTTCATCAACCAATCACCTAATTCAGTTTGCCATCACTCCCATGCAGGTACGGACACATCTTTCCCATAAGATGTGCCTGGGTGGCAATAAAATTCCCAATAATTTTCAGTTGATAAATCTTACGCACTTGAAGATTTATGTGATGGAGGTATAAATGTAAAAATTATTTATAGATCAAAAATTTAAATTCTGTTTCCCACTCCACCTTTTCATTTGCCATGATTTTTTCTCTTTTAGAAACGGTCCCAGCTGTACTTCTTTCACTATAGCATCCAGTAGCAAGTTCAGACCAAAGCAATACTAGCACTGAAGTACAGTTTGAAGAGGAAATGCTGTTTCTATGTCAGCGTGGAGGCCAACAAGCACTTTTCAGACTCATTTCACTGTGAGGACATATGTAACATGGGCTGACACTAAATGGCAAACAAGCTTAAAACTCGCCCTCTACTGTGCCGTGGTGAGGCCTCATTCGGCCTACTGTGTCCGGTTCTGGGCTCCCCAGTTCAAGTGGGACATGGAGCTACTGGAAAGAGTCCAGTGCAGGGCCACTGAGATGATGAAGGGATTGGAGCATCTCCCATATGAGGAGAGGCTGAGGGAGCTGGGTCTGTTCAACTTGGAGCAAAAGAGGCTGAGGGGGAATCTCATTAATGCTTACAAACATCTAAAGGGTGGGTGTCAGGAAGATGGGTCCAGACTCTTCTCAGTGGTGTCCAGTGACAGGACAAGGGGCAATGGGTACAAACTCAAACACAGGAAGTTCAATCTTAACATAAGAAAACACTTCTTTACTATGAGGGTGGCTGAGCACTGGCACAGGCTGCCCAGAGAGGTGGTGGAGTCTCCATCTCTGGAGACATTTAAAACCTGTCTTGACGTGTTCCTGTGTGGTCTGCTCCAGGATTCTGCTCTAGCAGGGGGTTTGGACTAGATGATCTTCGGAGGTCCCTTCTAACCGCTACGATTCTGTGATTCAGTGAATAAATTTTTCCTAATATCTAATCTAAACCTCTCCTGACACAACTTGAGGCAATTACCCCTTGTCCTATCACTAGCTACATGGGAGAAGAGACCAATTCCCCCCCTTTTTACAACCTCTTTTCAGGTAGTTGTAGAGAGCAATGAGTTATCCCCTCATCCTCCTCTTTGCCAGACTAAACAACCCCAGTTCCTTCAGCTGCTCCTCATAATGCTTGTTCTCCAGACCCTTCAACAGCTTCATTGCCCTTCCTTGGACACACTTCAGCAGCTCAATTTCCAGTTTATTGCAGGTCAAGCTGGGTGCCTCCCAAGAGTGACTCTACTCGTAGTTTACCCGTGCCTTTTAACGTCTCACAATCTGTCCCTGCACTTCTTCACATGGTGAACATGCGACTGCTTATCCAATGGTCTTCCATGATAACTACCCCTTCCCTATCTGATTGGCTCCATGGCTGGTGTCACCACCACAATTTTGGCTTTTTGATAATGGGATAGCCTGCACAGAACCAGTCTTGCTGGCAGTGGATGGGAATCACCTTTCCCAAAGGTGGAATAGGCCTTTGCTCAGAAGCCTGTGGGGCTCATTGATAGAGCTTTAAACTACATTTGAAGAGGGAGGTGGTTAATATTAGGCTTGGCTGTGACAAGCTGTGGGGTGATACGCCAAGGTTAGAGTGACAGAGTGATAGTGAGGGCCCTCAGCCTGTTGGTCAGAGACATGCTGGATACACTGCAGCACACTTGTAGTATTATAGAGAGGAGTCAAGAGATCCTGAGGTAATAGGAACCAACAGGGAAACACAGGTGAAATTCCTCAAAGAAACTGTCTGGATGGTCACACTCAAAGAGTTATGGTCAATAGCTCAATGTCCCAATAGACATCAATGACAACCGGTGTTCCTCAAGGGACTATATTGGGACCAGTGCTGTTAAACATCATTGTTGGAGACATGGACAGTGGGATCGAGTGCAAGTGGGATCAGCAAGTGTGCCAACAACATCAAGCTGTGTGGTGCGGTTGACATGCTGGAGGGATGTCATCCACAGGGACCCTGACAGGCTGGAGAGGTGAGCCCGTGCAAACCGCATGAAGTTCAACAAGGCCAAGTGCAAGGTCTAAGCACAAATACAGGCTGGGCAGACAGTGGATAGAGAGCAGTCCTGTGGAGGAGAACCTGAGGGTCAGTGATTGATGAAATGCTCAACATGAGCCGAGCCCGCAATGTGCACTTGCAGTCCAAAAATGCAACCGTATTCTGAGCTGCATCAAAAAAAGTGTGGACAGCAGGTGGAAGGAATTGATTCTTCCCCTCTACTCTGCTCTTGTGAGACCTCAGCTGGAGTACTGCACCCAGTTTTGAGGCCCCCAACACAAGAAGGACATCAAGCTGTTGGAGCGGGTCCAGAGGAGTGCCCCAAAGATGATCAGAGAGCTGGAGCACCTCTGCTATGGGGACAGGCTGAGGGAGTTGGGGCTGTTCAGTCTTGAGAAGAGAAGGCTTAGGGGAGACCTTCTAGTGGCCTTCCAGTACCTGGAGGGGCCTACAAGAAAGCTGGAGAGGGACTTTTTAAGGGGCCTTGTAGGGATAGGACAAGGAATAATGGCTTTAAACTGGAAGAGGGTAGATTTAGACTAGATATTAGGAAGAAATTTCTTATTGATGAGACACTGGCCCAGGTTGCCCAGGGAAGTTGTGGATGCCCCCTCCCTGGAAGTGTTCAAGGCCAGGTTAGACGGGTCTTTGAGAAACAGAATCATGGAATCATGGAATTGTTAGAGCTGGAAGGGACTTCTAGCGATCATATAGTCCAACTCCCCTGCTTTAAAGCATGTTTCCCTCGAGCCCATCACTCAGGACGGCATCCAGAAAAGTTTAGAAAATCTCCAGAGAAGGAGTGCTCTGGCACCCTCACCCAAAAGAAGTTTTTCTCATATTTAAATGGCACCTCCTATGTTCCAGCTTGTGCCCATTACCCCTCATCCTGTCACTGGGAACCACTGGAAAGAGTCTGGCTCCATCCTCCCTCAACCCACCCTTTAGGTATTCATAAACATTAATTAAATCACCCCTCAGCCTTCTCTTCTCCAGGCTAAAGCGTCCCAGCTCTCTCAGCCAAAATTTCCTCATAGGGGAGATGCTCCAGTCCCCCACTCATCCTTATTGCCCTCCGCTGAGCTCTCTCCAGTAGGTCCCTGTCTCTCTTCAACTGCAGAGCCCAGAACTGGATTCCAGTTGTGGCCTCGGCAGGGCAGAGTAGAGGGGGAGAATGACCTCTCTTGACCTACTGGCCACACACTGCCCTGTGCAGCCCAGGGTGGCATTGGCCTTCTTGGTAGCATGGGCACATTGCAGCTCATGGATAATTTACTGTCTGCCAGGACTCCCAGATCCTTCTCCTCAGAACTGCTTTCCTCCCTAACCTATCCTGATGCCTGACATTCTTCTTCCCCAGGTGCAGCGCCCTGCCCTTGCCCTTATTGCGCCTCATGAGGTTCTTCTCTGCCCAGCTCTCCAGCCTGTCCAGGTCATGCTGGATGGCAGCACAGCCCTCTGGAGTGTCACCACCCCTCCCAGCTTGGGATCATCAGTGAACTTGCCGAGGACACACTCTGTCCCCTTGTCCAGGGCGTTGATGAATATGTTGAACAAGACTGGACTATTAACCCCTGAGGGACACCACTTGTTACAGGCCTCCAACTCATCTCTTCTTCATTAATCACAACCCTTTGTGATCTGTCACACAGCCAGCTCTCAATCCACCTCACTGTCCCCTTGTCTAATCCACTCTTCCTGAGTTTTCTAATGCTTTCTAATCCTATGGGAGACAGTGCCAAAGCCTTGCTGAAGTCAAAGTAGATGACATCTGCTGCTCTCCCATCGTCCAGTCAACCAGTTATAATATCATAGAAGGATATCAGATTGTTCAAGCATGAACAATACGTGTTGATCACTCCCAATAACTTTTTGTTATTCAGCATGTTAGGAGATGACCTCCAGAACAAATCACTCCATCACCTTCTCAGGGATGGAGGTGAGACTAACAGGCCTGTAGTTCCCTGGGTCCTCCTTCTTGCCCTTTTTGTAGACTGGAGTGATGTTGGCCTTCCTCCACTCTTCAGGCACCTCTCCTGTTCTCCATGACCTTTCAAAGATGATGGAGAGTGGCCCAACAATAACATCTGCCAGCTCTCTCAGCACCTGTGGGTGCATCCCATCGGGGCCCATGGACTTATAGATGTCCAGTTTGGCCCAGTGGTCTCTAGTGCCGTCCTTCTCTATCGAGGGAAAATATTCTCTCCAGACCTTCTCTCTTGCCTCCAGGATTTGGGATTCAAGAGTGAATTTAGTAGTGAATACCAAGGCAAAGAAGGTATTCAGTACCTCTGCCTTTTCTGTGACTTCCACCACCAGGGCACCCATCTCATTCATCAGTGGGCCAACATTTTCCCTAGTCTTCCTTTTTCTATTGAGGCACTGAAAGAACCTCTTCTTGTTATCTTAAATTGCAGTGGCCAAGTAAAGTTCTGCTTGAGCTTTGGCCCTTCTAATTTTCCCTCTGCACAGCTTCACTACGTCTTGGTAATCCTCATAAGTTTCCAACCCCCTTTTCCAAAGGCCTTAGATTTTTCTTTTGTTCCTGAGGACCAGCCAAAGCTCTCTATTTAGCCAGGCTGGACTTCTTCCCCACTGGCTTGTCTTTCAGGACCTGTGGATGGCCTTCTCCTGTGCTTTTAAGAGTTCCTTCCTGAAGTATGACCAGCCATCCTGGGTACTTCTGACAACCTCCAAGTTTTACATCTTCCACAAGACCTTCTCTGTTAATAACCAGCAGGTCCAGTAGGGAGCTGTCCCTAGTTGGCTCCCTTACCAGCTGTGTTAAGAAGTTGTCTTCCACACATTCTCAGAACCTCCGGGACTGTTCCCTCTCTGCTGTGTTGTTTCCAGCAGCCATCTGGGAGGTCCCCCATGAGAACAAGGGCGAGCGATCATGAGAGTTCTGCCAGCTGCTTATAGAATATTTTGTCAGCCTCTACATCTTGGTTGGGGGATCTATAACAGACTCCCACCAGGATGTCTACTTTATTGGCCTTCCCCTTGATTCTTGCCTATAAACATTCAACACTGTCATTCACATTTTTAAGTTCTAGGTATTCAATTTTGTCTCTAACATAGAGGGCCACCCCACCACCTCTCCTTCCTTGTCTATCCCTTCTGAAAAGTTGTTAGCCATCAATTGCAGCACTCCAGTTATGTGAGTCTTCCCACCACATTTCTGTGATGGCAACTATATCATAGTTTTCCTGCTGCACCATGGCCTCCAGCTAATTCCGTTTGTTGCCCACTCTGCATGAATTTGTGTAGATGCACTTCATCTGGACTAATTGTCTCACCACTTTTTTTGGGGGACAAGCCCTCATTCCCACCTGACCACTCTCAGACTCTTCTGTAGCTTCCAGCCTATCACTACCCCTCATGTATCTGCTACTACATGGATCACCATCCCCCACCTCCACTGAGACAACAGATTGCAAGAGCTTGCTAGCACTATTACCCACAAGCACTGGCATGCTGCTCCCAGGCATCACTTTATTAATTCTGGTTCCATCCTCATCCCCCTTCAAACCTAGTTTAAAGCCCTTGCAATGAGCCTTGCTAGCTCTTGTCCTAGGATCCTTCTCCCTCTTCAGGTTAGTCTTCCCCCACCTTTTGCTGGCATGTCTGTGTCCTGAAGATCAACCCATGATCAAAGAAAACAAAGTCCTGCCAGTTGCACCAGTCTCAGAGCCAGGAGTTAATCTACTGGCTCTTCCAGTTTACCCCCTCGTCAATCCCTGTAACTGGTGGGATGGAGAACACCACTTGTGCTCCTGATCCCTTAACCAGCTGTCCCAGGGCCCTGAAGTCTGTCTTCATTGCAGAATAAAGTCTGTTGGTCTAATTGCAGGAAAAGAGAGGACAGGCTATGTCCACCAGGAGAACAAAGCAGATTTTAATCATCCTGCTGTGCCTTGTCTTGGGTTCAGACTCTGCATCCCATGAGGAACTCTACACCCAGAAGTATATGAATGTGTATGCTAACTGCTAAAATACCTACTTGCTGGTAAGCTCTGAGAGATTTTCCTCTCTCTGACTCAGCTAGAGATGCAGTACCTCTTCCTTTCTGGTTTTAGAAAATAGAATATTTTATATTAGTATCATGATTGCTACAATATAATTTCTGAAAAGTAAAATAAAATATTTTTGAAATAAAATTTTTCAAAATGAAAAAGATGATACATTTTTCTTTTTCCCAGTTGAAATTTACCATAACTGAGCCAGAGAACATTTAAATAATTCAACATTTCCCTCTAATCCAGAAGGAAGATTACAGAATCACAAAATTATCTAGGTTGGAAAAGACCTTGAAGATCGAGTCTAACCATCAGCCTAACACTGATAATCCTCGACTACACCATATCCCTAAGCACTATGTCAACATGACTCTTCAACTCCTCCAGGGATGGGGACCCCAACACTGCCCTGGGCAGCCCATTTCAATTCCTAACAACACGTTCTGTGAAGAAATTCTTCCTAATATCCAGTCTAAAACTCCCCTGGTGCAACTTGAGGCCATTACCTCTTGTCTAATCACTTGTTACTTGGTTAAAGAGACTCATTCCCACCTCTCTATAACCACCTTTGGGTAGTTGCAGAGTGTGATAAGGTCTCCAAGCATCAGCCTTCTGTTCTCCAGAACAACCCCAGTTCCCTCAGCCGCTCCTCATCATACGACTTGTGCTCAAGATCCTTCACCAGTTCTGTAGCCCTTCTTTGGACACACTCAAGTATCTCAATGTCCTTTTGGTAGTGAGGGGCCCAAAACTGAACACAGTACTTGAGGTGTGGCCTCACCAACACCGAGTACAGTGTTGAGTACAAGATCACTTCCCCGCAACTACTGGCCATGCTATTCCTGATACAAGCCAGGATTCCATTGCCCTTCTTGGCCACTTGTGCACACTGCTGGCTCATGTTCAGCTGGCTGTCAGTCAATACCCCCAGGTCCCTCTCTGCCTGGCAGCTCTCCAGCCACTCCTCCTCAAGCCTGGAGCACTGCTGGGGATTGTTGTGGCTGAAGTGCAGAACCCGGCATTTGGCCTTATTGAAACTCATACAGTCGGCCTTAGCCCATCAATCTGGCCTGTCCAGATCCCTCTGCAGACCCTCCCTACCCTCGAGCAGATCAACACTTCCACCCAAGTTGGTATCGTCTGCAAACTTAGAGAGGGTGCATTTGATCCCCTCACCTAGATCATTGATAAAGATGTTAAACAGGAGTGGCCCTAATACTGAGCCATGAGGAACACCACTGGTGACCGGCCACCAACTGGATTTAACTCCATTCACCACAACTCTTTGGGCCTGGCCATCCAACCAGTTTTTTACCCAGCAAAGCCTATGCCCATTCAAGCCACGAGCAGTCAGTTTTGCCAGGAGAATGTTGTGGGAAATGGTGTCAAAGGCCTTACTAAAGTCAAGGTAGACGGCATCCACAGCCTTTCCCTCATCCAATAAGTGGGTCACCCTGTCATAGAAGAGTAGGAATTCACCATTAAACAGAAATAGCATTTTCACAGAGGTAAGAGATATTTGGAAAGCAATCTCCAGGAAGAAAATCTATAATTTCTGCTTCTTATCTTCTTCTTTCTGCTGGTGTGTGTGTGAGGTCTAGTAACAGACTACCAGAGGAGAGTTATTGAAAATGGAAGGCATCCTACTTCCTTGTTGCAATTCCCCAGCTCAGAAAACAAGACTGGGATCAAGCCACAAGTTTATGATCAATCTAGTCACCTTCACATATCTATCTCAGGAACATATGAAGTGAACAGGTATCCAGGCACTCCTGCATGACAGGGCAAAAAAGTCTGGACAATCTGCAAAACAAAACTGCTATAGTCCTCGGTGTTGTCATTGTTCACGTCTTAAACTGCAATTAGATACTGCAGTGATGGGTGCAAAAGGCAGACACATAGCTGTTGCTTCATTCACGTAGCTCTTCCCATACTGAGTTTGCAGTCATCCCTTTCTCCTGCTCAGGTGAGATATCTAAGATCACTGATGCATCAGGTACAAACAGTTTTGATATAAGTAAGATGGTGATGTGAGATGCAAAGAATCTTACCTAACAGTAGCTAGATTAGTTTCATTTAATGGTGTCAGCTCTCTCTATAGTGAAAGGCTAGACACAAGTAAGTTCAGAGCATGATTCGTGACCCCCTAATGTGAGTTTGTAGAAGGGATATGACGACTTATCTTCTGGAAGAGCCTCTCTCTCTTTTACAGGCAGCCTAGAAAACTATATTAGATTGAGTCACCTGATATTTAAATAGCTTGATTTCAGGGAGATTAATCTCATCTGTTTTATAGACATGTTGCATATGCTCAGTAAGCCTGATTTGTCAGGATCTACTGCACAGCTATACCCAGGAGAGGAATTTTAATTTATTTGTGTGAGAGAACTATTGCCATTTTCAGAAAAGTTTGAAAACCCACATTCATGAGTGCCTAAAGAAAGCCCAGCAAACAATATCTCCACCATCTTTAACTTATCTATAAATATCAGCATCGAAGTATATGCATTTAGGTATACTCATCTTAATTGTCTCTGCCATCCAGCAGCAAGGCACAGTAATAGAATGTCAGAGCTGAGAAAATTTCTGTGCCAGATTTTTTTGAAAATCATGACTCCACAAAAGTAAAACTGTTTAGAAAGTTTCAGTCTTTCAACATGTATTTTTAAGATGTCAGTTATACACATCCATAATTCTAAAAGTTTATATTTTGTAAATATTTGTTTAGTACTGCTGTGTTTTTATAATGTATTATCTTGTGTTGATAGTACTGAACATTATACCATTGCAATGCATTGTATCTTTAATGTGATGACAAAAAATTCAGACATATTCTGTTCAAATAGTTGAGTGTGAGACTAGCTATGAGCTTCAGCAATGGGGCTGTTCCAAGGTATTTCAACTATTGAGAACATTGATTTATCTCACCCAAATAGGTACCGGAAGTGAGTCCATCTGACCTCATAGTTCTAAGGTTCCTTTATAGTCAAAAAAAGCTCCCAGGCATTGTTCATCTTCTCTTAAAATAGACATGTTCATACTCTAGGATCCTCAGATCTTTGTTAACTATAAAGATCAGATGAAAAAATCAGGTTAAGTTGATTCTTTCTGAGACTGTATTACATTGCATGTGTATGTGTAGAAAGCAAAAACATATCTTGGCCTTCAAATTGGAAGATCAAACTGACCAAGTGTATATGTAATCTCAGCACTCTCTCAGATATCCTGATATGTCTACATTTAGCCTGTATCCAGGACTAAACAGTAGCAGTTGTTCTACTACTTGACGACCCTGAAGCTGGCTTCAGGGCTCCAAATCAGAGTATTGCGGTGGGGGACCCTGTCCAAAGCATCAAAAAAACACGAGAAAACTGCAAGACGAGAAGGCAGAAGTCAAGAAGGCGGAAGTGGAGTGGAGACAGGGTGTCTCATACTGCACCACGGCCTCTCCGAGCGGGAAGAGGGAGCTGCTGACAAGGGCAGCTGTGACTCAGTGTGGGCGGGGACAGAGTGACGGCACCCAACCCCCTCACGTACAAGAACAGTCCCCAGAGAGCTTGGCGAACAGGATGGGCAAACAGGACATGGCGCTTAGGCAAGACAGGGCAGGGCATGGTGTGGCATGGCATGGCGTGGTGTGGCGAGGTGAGGCGTGGCATGGTAGTTCTCGCAGGGAAGGCGTGTGGACAGCGTGCAGTCCCTCTCCTGGCTCTAGAGCCTCTCTTAGCTAGTGGTCATCTCATCGCCTTCCACAAGACTGAGCGATGGTCTCCACTCGGTTGAAAACCATCACCAGAAAGAACATGGTGACTCACATGGAGCTGCCGCACAAACGCGCAGTGTCTAGGTCCCCGGCTGTAGGGAGTGCTTGAGCCTGTCACTTTTGTTGGAGGGCAGCAGCGACAACATCTGTTTGCGCTGTGATCAGGTGAATGATCTGCTCAGCCTGGTGGCAGAGCTCAAAGATGAGATTGAAAAATCTTTTCAAGAAGTACCAGAGAGTGCGAAAGAGAAATCGACTGGTGGAGTAGCACCCTAGCACCCCTGAAACATAAGGAGCAGATGAGAGCTGCAAAAGAGGCAGTGGATCCCCCACCCTCTTGCTACCAGGCAGAAAGAGGGGACGTAAGGGATGGGGGAGAGTGGAAATATGGCCCTGTTCAGGGCAGCAGGAAAATCCCCTCCTGGCCTCCCTCACCTTCTGTTGCCCTACAGAACAGATATGGGGCCCTGGAACTTGTGGACAAAGCAAAAAAGGATGAAGAGGATGAGGCAAATAAGGAGGAAGACGAAGGTCCACCAAGGTCAGGTTTCCTGAGACCACATATTAAAACTAATTCCAATAAAAACCCCAGATGGGTCATTGTCATAGGTGACTCCCTCCTGAGGGGTGTCAAAGACCCAATATGCAGACTGAACTTGCTTCATAGGGAAGTCTGCTGCCTTCCTGGAGCCCAGGTAAAGGATCTCATAGGTAAGCTCCCCACTCTGGTGAGTCCTACAGATTACTACTCACTCTTGTTTTTTCAGGTGGGAAGTGATTATGTGACCAGGAGAAGTCTGAAATCAATAAAGAGAGATTTCATAACCTTGGGGAAACTGATTAAGGGGTTGGGGCCACAAGTTGTGTTCTCCTCCATCCCTTCAGCTGCAGGGATGGATAAGGGAGACAACAGGAGGAGTCACGAGATGAACTCATGGCTCCAAGACTGCTGTTACTGGCAGAACTTTCAATTCTTCAGTCACAGGTTAGTATATAGGATGACAGACTGTCCTGGTTTGGCTAGGATAGGGTTAATTTTCACCAGCAGTTGGGAGGAAGCTGCAGCCGGGCTGTTCCATCCTATGCTGACATCATGTCTGGGGTGCCCAGTGGCGGGCAGTGCAGGGGTGGCTTTTGTCCGGGTCTGTACCTCATGCTGTGTCCATGCGGTGTATCTCTTGTTTTTGTACATTATCACCGTTGTTTTTACTGTTGTTGTTCAATCTGTCATTGTTGCACCGCTGTATTAAATCCTTATCTTAACCCCAGGGTTTGTATTTTACTCCCTGTTCCGTCCCCATCCGAGGGTGTAGGAGGGGCAGCGGCAACATGGTCTCAGGTCCCGGCAGGGTCTAAACCACCACACAGACCTTTTGGCAACAGATGGGATGCACCTGTCCGAGAGAGGGACAGGTCCTTCTCTGCAGAGCTGCTTTCCAGCAGGTCAATCCCTAACCTGTACTGGTGCATGAGATTGTTTCTCCCTAGGTGCAGGACTCTGCACTTGCCTTTGTTGAACTTCATTAGGTTCCTTCCCGCCCAGCTCTCCAGCCTGTCCTGTTCCTTTTCCTTTAGTCTGGAAATATGAAGAAGCTATTAAAGCATTTTGTTCAAGTAGATGTTTTACTTCTAACTTTACTACCATTGTAAAGTAACAAGGACTTATTGCTACATTTCATCTCCATGTACCATTAACTACTTTGAGGCAAATGACTAAACTGTCAACTATTTTAAGGACATATTATTCCTGTAATGGATCAGGGCTCCTTTAAATTAAGTTGATCCAGACCATAACAGCTGTGTTTTTAGATTTCTAGTACATGAGGTTGGTTTGGAGAGGGCAATTAAATTACAAGTTTTACTTTTGCTGTTATTGGACAGCTTAGACTGAGTGATTTGAGGAAAGAGAGACAGGAGGCAGAACCAAACTGAAGCAGATAGTACATACACCAGAAAATACCAAATACATAAAAATGGTAACGTTCAGACTTGCCGTATCGGGAAAGCTTTTAGCCATTAGCTTGGTGAGCCTTTGAATCCTGGTACTAACTAGAACAGTAATAATAGTAATTATTATCATTGACAATTTCACTGGAAATTTTCAATGAAGGGGAGAAGACTCACCTCTTGTTATCTGCATTAGCAAGTGACCCTAACAGCACCTGATATCAGGAATATAATAGCTGACTCATGGATTCATCATATGATAATGTGATATTCATAAATAGTCATATACTGAAAGTAGAAAGGGGACCCTAGAAGCAGGCAGTGCTGAATTTTTCAGACACTTTGAGCCACCTTTTCTCACCTGAGTGGATATTGTCAGACTGACATTTGTCAGACTGGAATTTGTCACACTGAAAGTTCACACTCTAGCCAATGAAATGCTCTGCCTGGAGAATATTTTTAATATTTACATATTATTTATTTATCTGCTGATGTTTCAGTACAATCCATGTCATCTTTCCCTGCCGTCTTGTTTCCCCTACTTCTTTCTTGCTCCTATTTTACCATGAAATCAATCCCATCCTCCCCAAAGGTTGCTTTCTCTCTTCAGCAGCTCACGTAAATGTAGATATCTCATGTTTGTATATAAAAATATGTGAAATGAAAGCTGACAATGCTGTGCCATACTGAAGGGTTTGTTAACTCTTGGAAGTCTGGTACCATCATCATTTCTTTTTTCAAAAATGTAAAGGCACATTACTCTCTGAAGCTTGTAGGAATCACAGAATCAGAATCACAGAATGTTAGGGACTGGAAGGGACCTCAAAAGATCACCTAGTCCAGTCCCTCTGCCAGACCAGGAATACTTAGATCAGGTCACACAAGAACGCGTCCAGGCGGGTTTTGGATGTCTCCAGAGAAGGAGACTCCACGACCTCTCTGGGAAGCCTGTTCTGGTGTTCTTTTACCCTCACAGTGAAGAAGTTTCTCCTCGTATTTATGTGGAACCTCCTATGTTCCAGCTTGCACTCGTTGCCCCTTGTCCTATCATTGGACATCACTGAGAAGAACCTGGCTCCATCCTCATGACATGTGCCCTTTACATATTTGTAAACACTAATGGGGTCATCCCTCAGTCTCCTCTTCTCCAGGCTAAAGAGACCCAGCTCCCTCAGCCTTTCCTCATGAGGGAGATGTTCCACTCCCTTCATCATCATTGTGGCTCTGTGCTGGACTCTCTCAAGCAGTTCCCTGTCCTTCTTGAACTGGGGGGCCCAGAACTGGACACAATATTTCACATGCAGCCTCACCAGGGCAGAGTAGAGGGGGAGGAGAACCTCTCCTGACCTACTAACCACACCCCTTCTAATACACCCCAGGATGCCATTGGCCTTCTTGGCCACAAGGGCACACTGCTGGCTCATGGTCACCCTGCTGTCCACCAGGACCCCCAGGTCCCTTTCCCCTATGCTTCTCTCCAACAGGTCAGTGCCCAACCTGTACTGGTACGTGGAGTTGTTCTTCCCCAGATGCAAGACTCTACACTTGCCCTTGTTATATTTCATTAAATTTCTCCCCACCCAACTCTCCAGCCTGTCCAGGTCTCTCTGAATGGCAGCACAGCCTTCTGGTGTGTCAGCCACTCCTCCCAGTTTGGTGTCATCAGCAAACTTGCTGACAGAGCACTCTATTCCCTCATCCAACTCGTTGATGAAAATATTGAATAGTACTGGTCCCAGTACTGATCCCTGAGGGACTCCACTAGATACAGGCCTCCAACTAGACTCTATGCCATTGACCACAACTCTCTGGCTTCTTTCCTTCAGCCAGTTCACAATCCGCCTCACTATCCGATCATCCAGACCACACTTCCCCAATCTGTCAAAATACTTGGATGTTCTTAGTTCTGGGAGAAGCCTAGACACAGCTATGACATGCCTGAAGGTGAGTGTCACATTACTACCCTGAAAGCTCAGGTTTCCTAGATGGCAATCACCTTGCACAGTTTTGCATAACAATTTTAATCAAAAAATATGAGTTACATAAAACCTTGAATTTGGTGTCAGCTCTGTTCTGAAGCGCCTTGCTAAAACCTCCCCATGGTTTCTTGAGCTCGTATCATCTTACGAACATGAACTGCGTTGTTTCATTTCTCAATCCCCTTCACTTTTCTCCTCCACACCATTTTCATGGCATTTTTCACGTCTTCATTTCGGAGTGTGTAGATCAAGGGATTGAGCATAGGTGTGATGATGGTGTAGAACACAGAGACCATCTTGTCCACTGTGAAGGTGGTAGAAGGGCGCATATAGATGAAAATGCATGGTCCAAAGTACAGAATTACAACCGTGATGTGGGAGGTGCAAGTAGAGAGAGCTTTGAGACGCCCTTCGGAAGAGTGTGTCCTCAAGGAGACCAAGATAACAACATAGGACACAACAAGAACAATAAAAGAGCTCAGAGAAATCAAACCACTGTTGGCAACCACGATGACACCAACAATGTAGGTGTCAGTGCAGGCCAGCTTCAGCAAAGGGTGTACATCACAGAAATAGTGGTCAATATCATTGGGCCCACAAAATGGTAGCTGAATAGTAAGCAGGGTCTGCACCAGGGAGTGCACAAAGCCTCCCACCCAAGAAGCTGCCACCAGCCAGCCGCAGACATGCTTGTTCATAATGT
The DNA here is from genome assembly GCA_028020825.1 of Podargus strigoides. Lineage (NCBI taxonomy): Eukaryota > Metazoa > Chordata > Aves > Caprimulgiformes > Podargidae > Podargus > Podargus strigoides. The sequence goes on from CM051627.1 coordinate 33,723,136, forward strand.
TTGTGTAATGAAGTGGTTTACATATAGCAATGCAACGATCATATGCCATCACTGTGAGAAGAAAGATCTCAGTGCAGCCAAAGAAATGGACTGCAAACAGTTGAACTATGCAGCCCACGAAAGAGATGGTCTTCTTCCCAATAAGAAGGTCATAAATAAGCTTGGGAGCTGTGACAGTAGAGTAACTAATGTCTACAAAGGACAAGTAGCTCAGGAAGGAGTACATGGGGGATTCCAGCTGTTCACTGGTCTTTAGGGTGACAATGATAAGCAAGTTTCCAAGTATGATAGTGGCATAGAAGAGTAAGAATAAAGAAACATACACTTTTGCTGCTGACTCATCTTGCGTGAGTCCGTGGAGGATGAACTCTGTTACATTGTTTTTGTTCTCCACAGATGCCATGTAGACAGGACCTGAAGCATAGAAAAAAAAGCCATCTGCTATGGCATTAGAAACAAGACATTATCAATACACATACATGATGATCATTGGTTTATTAAGTATTATGCATATTTTATTTCATGTCTTCTTGAGACTCTTCTCATTTAAAGATAGTGCTACTCTCAAGGAATAACAGCTGATATTCAACTCGGAACACAGTATTGACATGTATAATAGCAGAATCTTAGTTCTCACCTTTGTCTCTTCTGAAGACGACTAATTGCAAGGTCCCCTTAAGACCCACTTTTACTCTACAATGTTGATTTGGAAATAAAAAGTTGAAAAAAGGAACAGTGCAGCTTTAATTCAAGTCTCAACATTTTTCTCACAGCCTGAGAAAGGTCCCTGATCACCAGTGAATGTACTTTCCTTGTAAGATCTCTAAGGGAATGCAACAGAATTACCACTGTCATTTTTTCTTTGACTGTGATAGACCTGAATAAGCTCAGTCACAGAAAGAGCTGTTCGGTGTTTCCTTGGATCACCTTTCTGACAGCATGTGGATGAGCTAATTTGGAGCCAATTTGCATTAATGATGTGTTAGTAGGAGGCTGACACCTCACCCGAGTCCTGTACTGAGAGTGTTACACTGGGGTAACGAACAGACCACTGGTGACTCTCCTTTACTCACAAACACTCATGAATTCACCTTTGTGGCATTAGTATCTATTACCCAGTCTACGGGTATCACTGATGTACAGTTTATGCATGAAGAAAGAAGAGGCATAACCTTGTCTGTGATATTGGCAGGTCCATTGGCGTCTGAATACTCTTTAACAGGTCACTCAGTTCTTTGCCTTAAAAGCTCCATCTCACCCACTGGCTACTCCCAAACCTGAGCAGCAGAAAAAATGATCTTGTGTCTCAGCCTCTATCTCTACACCCATCCATATGCAGACAGAAAGCACTTTGGGAATTACCAAAGTGTATGTGTTAGGACCATTGTTGCCTATGTGAACAGTTGAGGGGACAATGTAAGACTGAGCATGCGGGATGTGCTGTCACCAGTTCTTGAATCCTATTCTCTGTTACACTGACAGCGTCCTTTTAACAGATCTTTCAGGAAACAGCATATAACATGGGAAAAAAAGCAACTAAGATACCAACTAAAACAAAGCCAGAAAACCCCTGTAATTTATTTTTTCCCAATTTATAAAATGAACCTCACAAAAGTCACTCAACATAAATTCCTGTTTTCAAAGGCAGGATTACACAGCCATGCTTAAACAATGCAAAGGAGCAAAATCAAACATACTTACAGAGTTTATATTAGCCAGTCTCCAAGAGCTCTCTTGCTCCTCTGATGACCTCCTCTGACCACATTAGGTGGTTTCATCAACATGTCTCAGCTGCAAGTTGTTACTTAGGTATCATGAGAGCAATACTGAAAACTGCAGAGGCTGAAATGGAAAACCTGAGTCACTTTCCATTTCTCATTGCAAAAATAACTCTCACAAGATGGGAAAGTTGTGGCAGAAATATTTAAAGTAAATCACAAAGCAAAAGCACAAGACTATCCAGAGTAATGAGATCCCACATGTATATGAAGATTTCTTTGTTATAAATCACTAATGAGGAGCTAAAGATTGATGGCTTTTAGGGTAGGTGCTGAAGGGTGATGCTGGAGAGTGGCCATCTACACTACATTATATTGTGGGGGGGTTTGCTTGTTGACTGGCTGATTTATTTACAATTGGCTATGTATTTATTTTGGTAGCATTTATGTTTCAAATTAACATCACAGTTAGCCATTTTCAAATTTTTTATTCAGATTACATTTGCAATCAAACATTCTTGGAATAAAGATGACCCTTACACAGGACAAAAATTCTGATTTCTGTCCTAAACTAAAATTTCTCATAAGCATTCTTTCTTAGCTTGCAGTTGCTATTGCATGTTGGCAGCATAAGTAGTTATCATAACTGTGCTATAGACTGTTATCCCTTAGACATCTGGTCTGTAGAAATTTTAAACAAGAAAAAAACCAGATAATTATTTCAAAGCTTTAGAAGGGTTTTAGGTTGGTCCTCATGGCTTGCTAGAAATGTTTACTCAGACAATGCAAAACACAGAAGCCATTCTTTAGTCCAAGTATGCAGCTTTTATAAGAATTCTTTCTAATATGGTGTCTTGACCTGGTTCAGGCCAAGGGAGATTCGTTTTGATCCCAGAAGTGAAATTAAGACACAAAAAAGGTCAAATGTCACAGACTCTCTATGGTTTATTATAAAGTTGTGCGCACTTGAAAATTAAAGAGCGATAGGAAAGAAGGGTATATAAGAATAAGCAGTATTATGAGAGAGGGAGAGAGAGAGAGAGAGAGGGGTTACCACCACGGATCCAGCGAAGCCTCACAAGTCCAGTTGTTGATTGGTGGGGAAGATCTTCAAATTAGTTGTAAGCTGTCGTTGCTAGATATAGTCTCTTTCTCCACCCACTGACTCTGGGAGGGTATTTCTGCCACACCCTGCTTTGCATAGGTCCAGCCTATGCAGGCACCAGGTATCACTCCAGGTGTCATTTGAGGATCGTTAGGAGCGATCTCCATTCCTCCTTCATTTTCCTCTTGGAGACCTGCTTGTTGCTGGAGCATGTGCACTGATGCACTGTTTGTAGTACCCGTGTGAATTGTCCTGCTCCCTTCAGATGCAGGAAGGGGGAATGGTCCTACTTATCTCCCTTCAAATGCAGGAATGAGGATGCTGAGAACAAATGCATCCCATTTGTGGTATCCCTCTTTTAGATGCAGGAAGGGGGATGCTGAGCCTGGCAGTCCCCCACAATAGCACAGCACTGGGTGGGAAAAGCATAACACAGACAATGCTGAGATATAACCACCGGCCTCTAGACTTATCACTGGGTGTCGATATATACTGGCACTGCTGAGATCATCACTCCAAACATATATTCCCCGAACACCTATATCGCAAGTCTCTCAGGAGGCTTGGAGGAAAACTTTCGGTGGTCTCTGGTGGTCCCTTGTGGTTGTTGGAGAGATGTTTCCGGGCGTCCTTTCCATGAACTCTGGGCCTCCTCTTCCATATATGCTCCTGTCTTAGCTCATCTTTCTGGTTGTTAAACCTCACAAGTTTCTTGTCTTGGTCTCAACTGGCTCTTGTATGTTTACCTGAATCCTTCAGGAGGTGCCAGCCACAGCTGGGCCTGGGTCGTATTTCTGCTGGAACCTCCCTGCTGAGGCAGGTTTAAATCAATCACACAAAGCAACCGTAAAGATAAAATCAGAGTCTGGTTTTTACACTTCTGCAATCAAAGTTTAACAAAATTGCATGTTTCAAGACAGTCAGTCTCTCACATATGGGGAGAAATCTAATGTTGTTTCCAGCAACACGTTCTATAAGTTATGGTCCAGCTGTTTCCTGACAGCACCCGGCACTTAAAAGTGAGACACTAAGACATTAAATACATAAATAAATATTAAGTTATAGGCCCCAACTTGCACTGGCAACACCTTGTAATCTTGAATCTTACTTAAGCCATGTTGAGGTGTTACATAGGTGTAGCCATTTAAAAGGAACATAAGTGAAGAAATAAATGGGTAGTGCTTCAGTTAGTTTTGAATGGCATTAGGCAGGTTTCTTCCTCCTGCACTCAGCTGATTTGCTGGGCTCCTGCTGGCAAAGTAGGAGTCAGTGTCTCATACCTCCTGGCTCCTTTGTTCTAGTGAAGATCCTGCGCTGCTACAGCTCATCACCCTGTGACAACTCTGACTGGTACTGTGCAGATTTGGCCTTTCATCCTCACATTTCTTCTTTTCCCTCCTGCAGGAGTAGGCTTTCCAGTTGTTTCTGTGGTCAATGTGCTTCCTTCCTTGTGTGGGTGTGTAAACGTGCCCTGTTAGGAATTATCTGGCATATCTGAATGATCTTTGAACAACTTTTTTTTTAATTGATGCATGAAATTGTGTCTCTAAATAGTTTCCTTAGTGGCTACTTCATTCTGTGCAGTAAGTCACATATATTCCACAGAATCTGGGATTCTGTATTAGTGTAAATGCTAAAAACAATGTGAAGAAAAGCTGAAATGTAGAAGGGATGATTGGAAAGATGGTGTCAGTGATAGCTGAAGTACTGCACAAAAGGACTTGGTTCACTGGAATTGGAAGGGGAGAAGCTTCCCTTCCTGTTACTTGGATCAGCAAGTGACCCAACTGTAGCATTGCAGGACACCCGCCAGGCTGCATTGTGATGCCAACACCAGCCAACATTGTCCTCATTATAATTAAAAGGGCAGTGGGCTCAACATTGTTCTTGCAGGTGCAGCTAATTGAGACAATCTGGTACCTTCTTGTCCTGGTACGAGTACAGTGAGCTGGGATGATTAGGCACTCCCTGACCACACCTGAAACTCCTGTTCCTGGTAAACATATGCAAGATCCCTCCTGCACAGATCATGAGCACACTCTGAAAGTTGCCAAGATCACCTGACAAGAATCATGGCCACAAAGGAAAAGTACTGACTAAAGTAATTTATTTTGGACCCTATAAATAGTGATTCTAAGCAAGACCCTTTGAGCTCTCCTGGACTGTATCAGTCTAGGACCAGCATCTCGCCTGAGCTGGAACGCCTCACAGGTACAAATTCCTTTAGGTTCAATGATTGGCCAGGGTGAATCAACCTTCTCAAGGCTCAGTTGTCACCCACTGAGGAATGCTAATGCATTCTGAATGTTTAAACTTGAGAAGAGGAAAATTTTAGTTATAGGTTAGCCTCTTCCATCCACCTCTTTACCTATCTGTGTATTTGAATGTACTATTTGCCTTCACAAGTGTGAATGTCTATATATTTCACTGGATCCAAATATTTCTATCTGTGTATGTTTGTTTTGTGTTCATTATATATCAATTTAGTATACTTTCTAGTAAGTTAGTGTGAATCTTGTCATTCTCTAATCTGCAGTTAAGTCACTTTTAATTAAAACATATTCTACTGAATCACCTTTTTCATCTTAAATTAATGATTGTGAGCTGCTAAAATTCATCCTTTTGACTTTTATTTTAATAAATTTTTAATTGCTGCTAAATCGTAACTGTCAAAATATGTCATCCACAACACCAACTAGCACCAAGTATTAGGATTTTAATTGCTAGCCCATGAATTCAAAATACCACAATGTGCTACTCATAAAAAGGCATTTATTGCAAGCAGAAAGGGGCCTCCTTGGCACGATTGCTTCCAACAGCAGGTATTTTCCAGATAAATGGATTACAGAGCAGATGGAGTTTGTCTATAAATTTATACCTGGAAGAACACTAACTAACGGAATGCTCTATCTGGATATCATTTGAAATAATTTTGATAGCATTTATTTATTTATTTCCTAGTGTTTCAGTAGTGCTCAGGAGCTCTGTGTCTGGGTCTCTGCCAGTCAAAAAGAAAATAGAAAGGGATATTCTTATTTACAAGAGAAGCCATAAGCGAGCTTTTCAGAAAAGAACTTACCTTGAGAGATACACAATCCTTTGGAAAAGTTACTGGATTTCTATGTGGAGGAATGGCTTGCTGAACAGGGCCGAATGTAACAGCTGTGAGCACAGGGCTGAATGCAGCAGCTGTGAGCGAGCAGTACTGATAACGGGAGCTGTACTGCCGATAGCTGTAGCTTCCCAGGGTCACTCTGACCTGGAAGCTTGCAGAAAGCTCCAAGTCAGGACAAGCCCGAGGCAAGTCCTGACAAGTCCGAAGCTGGTGGAAAGTTGCAAGGTAGAACCTGCGGGAAGAATCCGGAAGTAGATAACCGCAAGAGGCTGGAATATGCAAATGTAGCTCTATGCTTAACTAATCAAATATAGACGAGTAGGCATAATTTGTGCTTAGCCAATTAGACATAGATATGTAGGCATAATTTAACATAAGTGGGCATAATTAACCTCCAGTGTATAAAAGGCATAGCAGAACTCAAGTAGAAGCTTGCTTATAACTCATACTGAGTTGCGTCTTGCTTCCCTCGCCTTCTCCGCCGTTCTGCAACATTTCTACACCTCTCCCTTCGCATTTCCAACTTTTTTACTCCACAGATTTTCCATGGTACTCTTCAACTCCTCATTTCTCAGTGTGTAGATTAGTGGGTTCTGCATGGGTGTGATGACAGTGTAAAACACTGCCATATTGAACAGAATCACCACGGTGATGTGGAACCCACAGGTGGAGAAAGACTCGTGCCACTGTTCAGACATTTGAATTTTCAAAGAAACTAGGATCATAGAATTACAGAATGGTTTGGGTTGGAAATGACCTCGAAGATCATCTAGTTCCAACCCCCCTGCCAGGGGCAGGAACACCTTCTACTAGACCAGGTTGCTAAAAGACCCATCCAACCTGGCCTTGAACACTTTCAGGGAGGGGGCATCCACAACTTCCCTGGGCAACCCATTCTAGTGTATCACCACCCTCACAATAAGAAATTTCTTCCTAATATCTAGTCTAAATCTACCCTCTTCCAGTTTAAAGCTGTGACCCCTCGTCCTATCACTCCATGCTCTTGTAACAAGTCCCTCTCCAGCTTTCTTTTTTTTTCCACATAAATGTGAGGAAGAACTTCTTCCCAGTGAGGGTTACAGAACACTGGAACAGGCTGCCCAGAGAGGTTGTGGAGTCTCCTTCTGTGAAAACATTCAAAACCCACCTGGACATGTTCCTGTGTGACCTGATCTAGGTAATCCTGCTCTGGCAGGGGGACTGGACTAAATGATCTTTTAAGGTCCCCTCCAATCCCTAACATTCTGTGATTCTATGATTCTGTGATTTCTTGTAGGTTCCCTTCAGGTAATGGAAGGTGCTCTAAAGTCTCCCCGGAGCCTTCTCTTCTCCAGGCTGAACAACCCCAACTCCCTCAGCCTGTCCCCATAGCAGAGGTGCTCCAGCCCTCTGATCATCTTCGTGGCCCTCCTCTGGACCAGCTCCAACAGCTCCATGTCCTTCTTCTGTTGGGGGCCCCAGAATTGTATGTAGTACTCCAGATGGAGTCTCATGAGAGCAGAGGGGGAGAATCACCTCCCTTAACCTACTGGCCACGCTCCTTTTGATGCAGTCCTTCTGGGCTGTGAGCACACACTGAAGGCTCTTGTTGAGATTTCAGCAACAGACACTCCCAAGTCCTTCTCCTCAGAGCTGCTCTCTATCCATTTTCCGCCCAGCCTGTACTTGTGCTTGGGATTGTCCCAGCCCAGGTGCAGGACCTTGCACTTGCCCTTGTTGAACATCATGAGGTTGGCATGAACCCACCTCTCCAGCCTGTCAAGGTCCCTCTGGTCAACTATGCCACACAGCTTGATGTCATCCACAAAATTCCTCAGGTTGCACTCCATCCCACTGTCCACTGTTGCCAAAAAAGATGTTAAACAGCACTGGTCCTAGTACCAATCCCTGAAGAAAGGCACTCGGCACAGGCTCCATGTGGACATTGAGCCATTGACTGCAACTCTCTGAATGAGCCCATCCAGACAATTCCCTGTCCCCTGGGTGGTCCATCCATCAAATCCATGCTTTTCCAATTTAGTGACCAGGATGTCATATGGGACAGTGACGAACACTTTGCACAAGTCCAGGTAGATGACATTGGTTGCTCTTCCCTTATCCACTGGTTCTGTAACTCCATCATAAAAGGCCATGAAATTTTTCAGGCATGATTTGCCCTTGGTGAAGCCATGTTGGTTACCTCCAGTCACCTCAGGATCTGCTCCATGATCTTGCCAGGCACAGAGGAGAGACTGACTGGCCTATAGTTTCCTGGGTCTTCCTTTTTTTTTTTATTTTTGAAAATGGGGGTTATGTTTGCCCTCTTCCAGTCATCAGGAACTTCACCGGACTGCCATGACCTTAGAAATATGATGGAAAGCAACTTGGCAACTTCATCTGCTGGTTCCCTCAGGACCCTTGGATGGATCTCATCAGGTCCCATGGACTTGTACACTTTCTGGTTCTTTAGATGGTCTCAAACCAGATATTCACTTAGAGTGGGTGGATCTTCCTTCTCCCAATTTCTACGTTTGCCTTCTGCAACTTGGGTGGTGTGGCTAGAGCAATTGCCAGTGAAGACTGAGGCAAGGAAGTCATTGAGTACCCCAGCCTTCTCTGTATCCTTCGTGACCAGATCTACAGTTTCCTTCTGGAGTGGGCCCACATCTTCCCTAGCTTTCCTTTTGTCACTGATATACCTGTAGACATTTTTCTTATTCCTCTTTATGTCGCTGGCCAGATTTACCTCAGTCTGGGCTGTAGCTTTCCTAACTTGATCCCTGGCTGCTCAGATAACATCTTTGTAATCCTTCCATTTAACCTGCTCTTGCTTCCACTGCCTATAGACTTTCTTTTTGTGCCCAAGTAATCCGTGCAGGATTACTGTTCATCCACACAGGCCTCCTGGCATTCTTACCTGTCTTCCTCTTTCTTGGGATGCACTGCTCCTGGGCTTGGAGGAGTTGGTCCTTGAATATTAACCAGATTTCTTGGGCCCCTCTTCCCTCCAGGGTTTTATCCCATGATATTCTGCCTAGCAGGTCCCTGAAGAGGTTGAAGTCTGCTCTCTTGAAGTCCAGAGTAGTGAGCTTGCTACACACCCTCTTTGATATCCTAAAGATCATGAACTCTACCATTTCATGGTCACTGGAGCCAAGGCTTCCCTTGAACTTCATGTTACTCACCAGTCCCTACTTGTTGGTGAGGACAAGGTCCAGCATAGCACCTTTTTCCATGGCTTCCTCTACCACTTGGAGGAGGAAGTTATCCTCAATACATTCCAGGAATCTCTTAGATTGCTGGTGCCCAGCTGTGTTGTCCTTCCAACAGATATTGGGGTGGTTGAAATCCCCCATGAGGACCAGGTCTTGTGAATGTGAAGATGCTCCTATCTGTTTACAGAGGGCCTCATACACTCAGTCTTCGTGGTCTGGTGGCCTGTAACAGACGGCCATTGTGCTGTGTCCTTCCCCTGCCTTCCCCTTAATCCTGATCCATAAGCTTTCTGTCAGCTCCTCATCCATCCCCAGGTGGAGCTTCACAGACACCAACTGGCCATTGACGTAGAGGGCAATACCCTCTCCCCTCCTCCCCTGTCTGTCTTTCCTAACATGCTGTCCTGATTTCCCAGGAACAGAACCATGGGCCAGCCATAGGACGCAGGCCATGAGTAGCCTGGAGTCAGCTGGGAGATTCCATCAAGTCAGCTGACCCAAGGTGACTCACAGGTGTATCCCATACCACTTAATCATACTCATTATAAAAGGAGAGAATTTACTGAAGGTGGGGAGTAATTCCTTCTGGGGCTCTTCCTTCTGCTCCTGATCCTATGGACAAGGCTGAGTAGAAGCTTGTATACTTTATGTTGGTGATTGTTTTAGTTTTGTTATTTCATTAGATCTGTTTCTACTTCAACCCATGGTGCTTCTCCCCTTTTTTCCCTGATTCTCCCTGCTCAGCTGGGGAGGGGTCATTGGATGGTAGAGCAACTGCAACAGTTTAGCCTGGGTACAAGTTAAACGTAGACAAGAGCTTATATCCCACCATGTCTCAGTGATGCAATTGACGTCATAGCCCTGTAGACATGTGCACATCTGTAACTCTTCTTGTTTGTTCCCCATGCTCCGTGCATTAGTGTAGAGGAATTTCAGTCGGGCCTCTGTTGAGGCTGATTTGTCGACTGGAGTTCCCTTCTCCTGCACTTCAGGTGCTCTCTTCCCAGCCTGTGGTCCAACACCAGACTCAGGGTGTCTACTATTGTCATAGGACTTGATGTGGGATGGACTGAGGATCCACTCCCCTGGCAACTCTAGTTTAAAGCCCTCTTTATTAAACTGGAAAGCTTCTGGCCAAAGATGCTCTTTCCCTTCTCTGAAAGATGAACCCCATCAGACCCCAGAAGACCAGATTTCTCAAAGTGAGTCCCATGGCTTAGACAGCCGAAGCCCTGTCCATGACACCACTCCCTTAACCATTTATTGATTTTTCTTGATCCTATCAGCCTTTTCAATCCCCTTCCCTTTAACAGGGAGGACTGATGAAAACACTGTTTGTGCTCCTGAGTCCTTCACCACTGCTCTCAGTGCCTTGTAGTCCCTCTTGATATTCTTCAGGTTGGTCACATCTGTGTCACTGGTTGTGAAACAGCAGCAGTGGATAATAGTCAGTGGGACATACAAGGTTTGGCAGCTGCTCTCTTACATCCTTGATGTGGGCCCCTGGCAAGCAGCACACCTCCCTAGATAGCAGGTCAGGGTGGCAAATGGGTGCCTCGGTACCTCTCAGAAAAGAGCCACCCACTACTATTACCCGTTGCATTTTCTTGGTTGCAGTGGTAGTTATTTGACATGGGGCTGGGCTGGTCTGTCTGCCTTACTCTGATCTGGGGACTTACCAGATGCACGCTCTTTTTCCTCCTCAGTCTGCAAAGCTGTGAAGCAGTTCTGCAGAGGCACCTGAAGCTTGCATCCTCTTGTTAGTTCTTGTCATTGCAAATTGCCATTCCTTACCTCTGCTGGCTTCCCCTTTTTCTAGATGTGTTGGTGGGGAAGTTTGGGGTTGTTTGGCCATAGGCTGCATGTTTGGTGCAGATTTCACTTGAATCCAGCAATCTATCTCCATTTCAGCCTCCCTGATACTATGCAGTCTTTTGACGGTCTCCTGCAGCTCAGCCACCTGCTACAGGAGCTCCTCTACCTGTGCACACCTTTTGCAGGCAAGTTTCCCACCCATCTCTGCCCTAGGAGAAAGGTCTAGGCACTTCCCACAGCATGAGGTCTGCACAGCTGCTTTTCCTGTCAACAGCTCTATCTGGGTGGAGGCAATGGTCATCTCCAGGGTGGATGGTGCATACCCTCCTGCCAGACCTGCAGTCTTTGCTTGGCATCGAGTGCTCACCATTCTACCTCGAGGGTCAGTTAGATGAGCCACTGTCTACAGTTAGCCAGTACTCAGGGCTAAACCATAGCATTTAGTATATCACCCAAGACTTCTTCCCCACATAGGAAGGAGAATTGGGGAAAAAAAAGGAAAAGGCCCATGACTTGAAGTATAGACAGATTTAATAGAATAACAAAACAGAAAACAATAGTCAACACAAAGGGTTCTACTCAGCCTAGTTCAATGCTGACAGTAGGAACAGAGCACCACCAACAAAGAGCCTCAGGGAGAAGAGTAACTCCACCCTCACTGAGCTCCCTCCTTTTATAATGAGCATGACTAGGAGGCATGGGATACACCTGTGAGTCAGCTGACCTGAGTGGAACTCTCAGCTAACTTGGGGCTACTCATGGCTGCCTGTGTGGTTGGCCCATGGTTCTGTTCCTGGGGAACCAGGACAGCCCCCCTTACTTCCAGAGTGAGCAGAGCTTCAGCGCTCTGCTGCATGAGCTGCAGAGTGCAATGGCATTCTGAGGGTGCCGCCATACACTATTTGCCTACCCTGTGCTCAGTGAGTGGGCAGTGACTAGTCCCTGAGGCTTCTTTTAAGGGTGTGGGGGTGGTTGCTGTTGCAGTGGCAATGCTCATGCCAGGTCAAATCCTGCCAAGAGAGCTGCTGGGTCCGGGCAGGTACCTCCACTTTCAACATGTTTCCCTGCCAAAGGAAACCTCTGAAAACCCCCCTGTACTCCACTCCGCTGCGGGCTGGATTGGCTCCGAAGCAGCTGCTCTTGGTGACTGACAAAGAATGAGCTGAAAATCTGCAATAAGACCTCTATAGAGCCTTCTCCTCTTCATGCTGAAAAAACCCAATTCCCTTAGCCTTTCTTCACAGGGCAAGTGTTCCAGCCCTTGGATCATTTCCATGGCCTCCTTTGGACCTGCTCTTCAGGTCTATATCTTTCTTGTACCAGGGACCCCTGAAATGGATGCAGTATTCCTAGTGGGGTCACTGCTAGACCTTGTAATGACAAACAAAGAGGGACTGGTCAAGGACGTGAAGGTAGGGAGCAGCCTTGGCTGGTTCAAGATCACGTGCAGTAGGCACAGAGAAACAAGCAGGATCACTACCCTGGACTTCAGGAGGGCTAGCTTTGGCCTCTTCAAGAAATGTCTCAGAGAATTCCATGGGACAGGGCACTGGATGGTAGGAGGGCCCAAGAGAGTTATTCAATATTCAAGCATCATTTCCTCCAAGCCCAGGATCATAGCATCCTGAAGAGTAAGAAATCATGTAAAGGAGCCAGGAGACCTGTGTGGTTGAGCAGGGAGCTACAAAATTAACTCTAGGGCAGAAGAAAATTTACAGAACATGGAAAAAGGGGCTGACCATTTGGGAGAAATACAAGAATGAAGTCAGGGAACGTAGAGATGCAATAAGGAAAGCTAAGGTCTCCTTAGAAGTAAACCTAGCAAGGGAGGTCAAGGATTACAAGAAAAGATTCTTCAAATATATTGGAGCCAAAAAGAAGACTGGAGGAAATGTAGGCCTGCTGCTAAATGAAGTAGGTGACCTGGCGATGGAGGATACAGAGAAGGCAGAATTATGAATGCTTTCTTTGCCTCAGTCTTTACTGCTAAGGCAGAACCTCAGGAAACCCAGACCTTCGAGATGATAGAAGTCAGGAGAGAGGCAGACTGTGCCCTGGTTGAAGAGGACTGGGTTAGGGACAAGCTAGGTGAACTGGACAATCATAAATCCATGGGCCCTGATGGGATGCATCTGCGAGTGCTGAGGGAGATGGCAGAAGTCATTGCTAGACCGCTCTCCATCATCTTTGAAAAGTCCTGGAGAATGGGAGGTGCCTGAGGACTGGAGAAAGGCCAATGTCACTCCAATCTATAAAAAGGGTAAGAAGGAGGACCTGGGTAACTATAGGCCGGTCAGCCTCACCTCCATCCCTGGAAAGCTGATGGAACAACTTGTTCTTGGCACCATCTCAAAAAATGTTGAGGAAAAGAGGGTTATCAGGAGTAGTCAACATGGGTTCACCAAGGGGAAGTGATGCTTGACCAACCTGATAGCCTTCTGTGAGAACATAATTAGATGGATTGATAAGAGGAGGGCAGTCAACATGGTCTACCTTGACTTCAGCAAGGCTTTTGACACTGTCTCCCATGGCATCCTCACAACCAAACTTAACAAGTGTGGACTGGATGATGGGGGAGTGAGGTGGATTGGGAACTGGCTGAAGGACAGAGCCCAGAGAGCAGTGGTCAGTGGGGCAGAGTCTAATTGGAGGCCTGTGACTGGTGGTGTCCCCCAGGGGTCGTTACTGCGTCCGGTCCTATTCAATACATTCATTAACGACCTGGATGAAGAGGCACAGTGGATCCTCAGCCAGTTTGCTGATGATACAAAGCTGGGAGGAGTGGCTGACATGCCAGAGGGTTGTGCTGCCATCCAGTGTGACCTAGACAGGCTGGAGAACTGGGCAGGAGAAACTTAATGAAATAGGACAAGAGCAAGTGTAGAGTCCTGCATCTGGGGAATAACAACCCCATAGATCAGTACAGGCTGCGGCTGAGCTGCTGGAGAGCAGCTCTGGGGAGAAGGACCTGGGACCCCTGGTGGACAGCAGGGTGACCATGAGCCAGCAATGTGCCCTTGCAGCCAAGAAGGCCAATGGCGTCCTGGTGTACATTAAGAGGAGTGTGGCCAGTAAGTCAAGGGAGGTTCTCCTCCTCTGCTCTGCCCTGGTAAGGCTTCATCTGGATTACTGTGTCCAGTTCTGGGCTCCCCAGTTCAAGAGGGACATAGAGCTACTGGAAAGAGTCCAGTGCAGGGCCACTGAGATGATGAAGGGATTGTAGCATCTTCCATCTGTGGAGAGGCTGAGGGAGCTGGGTCTGTTCAGCTTGGAGAAGAGGAGGGTGAGGGGGCATCTCATTAATGCTTATAAATATCTAAAGGGCAGGTGTCAGGAAGATGGGACCAGACTCTTCTCAATGTTGTCCAGTGACAGGACGAGGGGCAATGGGCACAAACTGGAACACAGGAGGCTCAATCTTAACATAAGAAAACACTCTTCACTGTGAGGGTGATAGATCTCTGTGTGGTGGTTTAGACCCTGCCAGGACCCGAGACCACTTTACCACTGCCCCTCTCCCACCCTTGGATGGGGACGGTATAGGGAGTAAAACACAAACCCTGGGGTTGAGATAAGGAGGATTCCATACAGCAGTGCAACAACAACAGTCTGAACAACAACAATAACAATAACAGTGATAATAATGTACAAAAGAAGAGATACACTGCCAGGATACAGCATGAGGGTACAGATCAGGACAAAAGCCGCTCTTGAACTCCCTTTGACTGGTGTCTGGGACATGATGTCAGCATGGTATGGAATAGCCTGGCTGTGGTTCCCTCTGAACGGCTGGTGAAAATTAACCCTATCCTAGCCGAACCAGTACACACTGGAACAGGCTGCCTAGAGAGGTTGTGGAGTCTTGGTCTCTGGAGACATTTGAACCACATCTGGATGTGTTCCTTTGTGGTCTACTCTAGGATCCTGCTCTAGCAGGGGTGTTGGACTAGATGATCTTTGGAGGTGCCTTCTAACCCCTACCATTCTATGATTCCGTGGGTCTCAAGAGAGCAGAGCAGAGGGGGAGAATCACCTCCCTTGACCTGTTGGCCATGCTTCTTTTGATGCAGCCAAGGATACAATCAGCTTTCTGAGCTTTAAGCATAGAATTCTAAGCTTATGTCCTATTTTTCATCCACCAGTATCTCCAAGTCCTCCAAAAGGCTGCTCTTAATCCATTCATCCCCCAGTCTGTATTGAAAGTCTGCAAGAAATTCCTCTGACCAAGGTGTAGGACCTCATACTTTGCTGTACTGAACTTCAGGAAGTTCACCTGATCACACTTCTAAAGCCTGTCAAGGTCCCTCTGGATGACATCATTCTCCTCTAGCAAATCAACTGCACCACTCAGCTTGGTGTTCTCTGCAAACTGACAGTGCTGACAGTGCACTCAATCCCACAGTCTATGTCATTGATAAAGACATTGAATATTACTGGTCCCACTATGGACTCTTGAGGAACACCACTCACTAATGGTTTCTACTTGGGACATTGAGCCATTGACTGTAACTCTTTGGACATGGTCACCCAGCCAGTTCCAATCCACGAGGACTTGATGATCCTTATGGGTCGTTTCAAACTTGACATATTCTATGATTCTCTGATCATTAGATCCATCAAACCCATATCTCTCCAGTTTAGAGATAGGAATGTTGTAGGGGACCATATTGAAGACCTCGTAAAAGTCCAGGTAGATGGCATCCATAGCTATGCCCTTGCCCACTGATGCAGTCACTCCGTTCGTAGGCCACTACAGTAGTCAGATATGATTGGTGTGTGTCTTGGTGAAGCCATATTGGCTGTCTCTAATCACCTCCCTGACTTCCATATGTTTTGATATGGCTTCTAGGAGAATCAGTTCCATGTTCTTTACAGGCATGAGAGTGATGCTGACCTGTTGCTAGTTCCCAGGTGTCATTGTTTTAACCTGGCCCGCAGTCAAACACCACATATCTGCTCGCTTACCCTC
The DNA here is from genome assembly GCA_028020825.1 of Podargus strigoides. NCBI lineage: Eukaryota > Metazoa > Chordata > Aves > Caprimulgiformes > Podargidae > Podargus > Podargus strigoides. The sequence continues at coordinate 33,739,052 of CM051627.1, forward strand.
CCCACTCCAGGGGATGGAGAAGAGAATTGAACAGGTAAAGGTAAGGAAACTTGTAGGTTGACATAAAAAAAAATTAATAATTGGAAAAAATATAATGATAATAATAGTAATAATAGAATATACAGACAAGTGATATACAACAAAATTCTTCACCAGTTGTTGACAAATGTCCAGCCTATTCTCAGCTAGCAATCCTGGAGGAGAGAAAATCCTGAAACCACAATTCTGGAAGAGAGAGTGAGCTTTCCAGCCAACTCTCATCTATATACTGAGCATGTCATTGTATGATATGGAATATTCCATTGGCCAATTTAGATCTGTTGGTCTGGCTATGTTCCCTCCCAGTTTCTTGTGCACCTGTACACTAGCAAGACATCGGAAGTTAAAAAGTCCTTGATTTCTTAGCAACAACTAGGTATATCAGTATATTATTAAGATTCTTCTCATACCAAATTCTATACTGAATCCAAAACTCAGCACCATTCTAGTTTCTAAAGAAAAATTAGCTCTATCCCAGCCAAAACCAGGGACCAGCGTCCTCCTTTTTACCCTTTTAAAAAATTGGTGTGATGTTTCCCCTTCTTCTGTCACTGGGGACTTCACCTTACTGCCATGACTTTTCAAATATGATGGAAAGTGATTTGTCAACTACATCAACTATTTCCCTCAGGACCCCAGGATTCATCTTGTTGGGTCCCATGGGCTCAGGTATTTTTAGGTTCCTCAGGTGGTCTTCAACCTGATCTTCTCCTATGATGCAATTCTGTGATAAACAGTCCATATAAAAACCTTGTGTCATACTGCAGTGTTTGGTTACTAAGGCACTGTTTAAAAACAGTGGGAAAACACTTGGAAAAGCCGTAAAGTCTGGTTTAATAAAGGATTCTGGAAGGGGTTAACTAAACTAGTTAACTGCACATGCTTGTCCAGATTAATATTCAGCCAGTCCATTGGCTCTTATTTCTAGTGGTGAAAACATGAAATGCTATTATAGTATCATCATAAAACCACTGACCGGCAACTACTTCTTTAAAATACATTTGCTTAAGTAAGTGTTTCAGTCAAGGCAGAATTAATTTGTCCTCTTTTGCCCCTTCCTTTCATGTCTCTCATTTGCTAAGCCTCCACACCTCCCTCCTCTAGCCCCAAGAGCCCTTCTGGTGCGACATTTCTTGGAAGAGGGTTAAAGAGTGGTACTTAAATTGTTTTCTTCTCAACTATTCTTTCTGTTGTTGATTTATGAATGCAGTTAGCTTTTCTTTTTGTTTCTTCTTTTCTTTCCTTCATTTTCTCTTTCTGCCCCTTTCTTCTATAACAGTTGTGAAAATATAAAAATGCAGTTTCACTAAGTTTATCACTGGTCTGTGGTTATCTTTAGCAGTAACCATGTACAGAGACATTTCTGCAACCACAGATCAGATTACTTTGTTTTTGTTTCGGGGTTTTTTTGGCTATTAAACAGGTGAGATTTTAGAGAATAATGCACACAATGAGGAGACTGTATAAGACAAGCATGAAATTTCTCAGTCCACATCATATTTATTTTAATTTTCAACTGGGAACACCACTTGTGATCGGCCTCCAACTGGATTTAACTCCATTTACCACTACCCTCTGGGCCTGGCCAGCCAGCTAATTTTTAAACCAGCGAAGAGTATACCTGTGTTTGTTGTCATTCTTCTCTCTACAAATGCATATTGGAAAGTGTTGAGTGAACTTACTAGTATGAAACATAGCATAATGTTAGGGTTAGTGATAGCCTTGGCTGCAGTGACCACAATATTGTGGAGTTTGGGATCCTGCTGATCATGGTGAAGGTTAGTACCAAGACAAAGGTTTTAGAATTTAGAAAAGCATACTTCAGCTCACTCAGCTCACTTGGTAGGGATTCTGTGGGAAGCTTCCATGCAAGGACAAAGGAGCTAGTGAGCATTGGGAGTTTTTCAGGAATGGTCTCCTGGAAGCACAAAACCAGCTTATACTCTTAAAGGTAATGAAAGCAGGCAGAGCAAGAGATCCCCAGCTTAACTATGAGCTTCTAAGTCTGCACAAAACCAGAGAGGCATACCAAAGATGGAAAAGTGGATGAATACCCATTGCCAGGGCATGAAAAAATCTTTAGAAAAACAAAAGCTTAGCTCAAACTGAAATAGGACAGACATATCAAAAACTGTGAGAAAGGGTTCTTCAGCTACATAAACAAAAACAGAAACAGAAGGAAAATATTGGCCCACTGTTAAACCAGAGAGGTGAATTAGTCACCAGCCACACTGAAAATGAAGAGGTTCTTAATACTTTCTTCACTTCTGTCTATACCAGCATTCTTGCATCCCAGGCCTCTGGAACAAAAATCCATGTCGATGTAAACACAGACCCACCATCAGTAAAGGAAGAGTTGGTATGTGAACAATTAAATGAGCCTGACCCCTACAAACTGATGGGCCCTGAAAATAAACACACGAGGGTGATAAGAGAGCTGGCTGATGTCATCATGAGGTCACTTTCCATAATCTTTGAGAAGTTGTGGAGATTGGGGGACGTCCCAGAAGACTGGAAGCAGGCTAATGTCATCCCCCATCTACAAGGAGGCCTTAAAGAAGGATCCAGGAAATTGTAGGCCCATCAGTCTTACTTCAGTCCCTGGTAAAGTTATGGAACAAATCCTGCTGGAGGCTATCACAAGTAAAATGAAGCAAGTGATTGGAAAAAGCCAGCATGGATTCACCAAGGGCAAATATTTCTTGACAAATCTGATCACCTTCTGAGACAAAGTAACTTGCTTGGTTGATGTGAGGCAAGCAGTGGACACTGTCTACCTGGATTTCTCCAAGGCTTTGAACACGGTTCCCCGCAGTCTCCTCCTAGAGAAACTGATGTGTTACAGTCTGGACAAGTGGTCTGTGTGGTGGGTGGGGCTGACAGGCCTCACCCAGAGGGTGATGGTAAATAGCTCTTTTTCAAACTGGCCACCTGTCACAGGCAGGGTTCCCCAGGGTATTAGGACCAATATTATTAGTATTACTAATACATTTTTATTTATTTTGCTTATATTATTTATGTTATTAATTATAACAACAAATATTGTCATCTCATAAGGATTAAGGAAAGTGGTGAATAGAGAGTTGGAATAACAGAACAAAGAGCTTCCAAATTTTGGAAGGACATTAAGTGTTGTATAACCATTTTTGGATCCTCAGCAAGGCAGCAGAATCACATAAGTAAAAGCAGTTCAGGACACAATTCACCCTGTTTTAAAGGCGTCTAAAACTGTTCAAATCACAGAAACAATAATATCTCTCTCAGTTGAGTACATGAAGTTTACTAGGTGTGACCCAGAAACATATGTCTACTTTGTATGTGCCTGTGTGAGAGAACATAGGCAGAATGCAGAAACAACCACAACATCACTCTCACTATAAATTAGAAAGCTTGCTGGGGAGGGGACAGGCTCTCTCTCTCTTGCTCAATGGCTGCTGTCCCTGGAGGCTCTCACCCACTGCTCTGCTCCCGAGGCTTACTCTCCCATTTGCTGTGACTGTCCTGCTCTGGCTGGAGCTGTGGTGCTTGCAGGGTATGACATCAGCACTCACGACTGGGAGCGCACAGTTCGTGATTACTATATTGGCTGAGTATAACTTTTTGTATTTCATATTATTATTGGGATTACTATTAGTTCTCAGATCTTATTTTATTAAATCTGTTTCCATTTCAACCCACGGGTCTCCTTTCCTTTTCCCGATTCCCCTTCTCTGGTGGGGAGGAGTCATTGGGTGACAGAGCAACTGTCTAAACCAAGACAGGTGATTTCATTCGATTTTAAATACCCAGATGTATAAATGTTAACGTCTAACTTGATGATGTTAGATGATTTTATATGTATGATCCCAGAATCAGTAATGGAGAAACACAGAAAATTCTATACCACTGTTCTTTTCACCACAGGGACAGTTCTACAGTGTCGGAATAAGGGTCAATCTAGTCCTCTATCTACTCTCAAACAGTGGCCAGAAAAAAATGCCCATAGAAACAAAGGCTGGGCAAGCATACATGTTATGTCATCTGAGTGGAGTTCAGGATCCTGTGTGGGAGGAATAGAGTACCAAGCAAGACCAGAACCCTGGACTTCCGCAGGGCCAACTTTAGCCTCCTTAATCAATTGTTAAGGGAAGTCCCATGGGACAGGGAGCTAGATGGTAAAGGGGCTCAAGATAGTTGGTCAGCATTCAAGGACCACTTCTTGAAAGCTCAGGATCAGAGCGTCCCAATGGGTATGAAATCAAGTAAGGGAGCTAGGAGACCAGCATGGTTAAACAAGGAACTGCTGGGCAAACTTAGGTGGAAAAAAAGAATTTATGGATCATGCAAAGAGGGGCTAGTCACTTGGGAGGAATATAGGACAGTTGTCAGAGGATGTAGAAAGGCAATTAGGAAAGCTAAGGCCTCCTTAGAACTTAACCTTGCAAGCCAGGTCAAGGACAATAGAAAGGGCTTTTTCAAATACATAGCTAATAAAACAAACGCTAGAGGCAATATAGGCCCACTGATGAATGAGGGGGGTGCTCTAGAGACAGAGGATATAAAGAAGGCAGAGGTGCTGAATGCCTTCTTTGCTTCTGTCTTTACTCCTGCAGGCTTTCCCCAGGAGCCCCTGATCCCTGTAGCCCCAGAAGAAGTCAGGATAAAGGAGGAGTTTGCCTCGGTAGATGAGGATTGGGTTAGGGATCAGTTGAGCAATCTGGATATCCATAAATCCATGGGACCAGATGGAATGCACCCAAGGGTGCTGAGGGAGCTGGCAGAGGTCATTGCTAGGCCACTCTCCATCATCTTTGGTAAGTCATGGAGAACAGGAGAGGTGCCTGAGGACTGGAGGATAGCAAATGTCACTCCAATCTATAAGAAGGGCAAGAAGGAGGACCCGGGTAACTATAGACCGGTCAGCCTCACCTCCATCCCTGGAAAGGTGATGGAACAGCTTGTTCTTGGCACTATCTCTAGGCACATCAAGGATGAGGGGGTCATTAAGAGTAGTCAACATGGTTTTACTAAGGGTAAGTCATGTTTGACCAACCTTATTGCCTTCTATGAGGAAATAACTAGGTGGATAGATGATGGTAGAGCAGTAGATGTGGTTTATCTTGACTTCAGTAAAGCATTTGACACTGTCTCCCACAGCATCCTCGTAGATAAGCTGATAAAGTATGGGTTTGGTGATCAGGTAGTGAGGTGGATTATGAACTGGCTGAAGGGAAGAAGCCAGAGAGTTGTGGTTAATGGGACAGAGTCTAGTTGGAGGCCTGTGACTAGTGGAGTCCCTCAGGGGTCGGTACTGGGACTGGTGTTGTTTAATATCTTCATCAACGACTTGGATGAGGGTACAGAATGTATCCTCAGCAAGTTTGCTGATGACACCAAACTGGGAGGAATGGCTGACACACCAGAGGGTTGTGCTGCCATTCAACGAGACCTTGATAGGCTGGAGAGTTGGGCGGGAAAAAACTTAATGAAATTCAATAAGGGCAAGTGTAGAGTTTTGCATCTGGGGAAGAACAACCCCATGTACCAGTACAGGTTGGGGGCTGACCTGCTGGAGAGCAGTGTAGGGGAAAGGGACCTGGGGGTCCTGGTGGACAGCAGGGTGACCATGAGCCAGCAATGTGCCCTTGTGGCCAAGAAGGCCAATGGCATCCTGGGGCGTATTAGAAAGGGAGTGGTTAGTAGGTCAAGAGAGGTTCTCCTTCCCCTCTATTCTGCCTTGGTGAGGCCGCATCTGGAGTATTGTGTCCAGTTCTGGGCCCCCCAGTTCAAGAAGGACAGGGAACTGCTTGAGAGAGTCCAGCGTAGAGCCACAAAGATGATTAAGGGAGTGGAACATCTCCCTTATGAGGAAAGGCTGAGGGAGCTCGGTCTCTTTAGCTTGGAGAAGACTGAGGGGTGACCTCATTAATGTTTATAAATATGTCAATGGTGAGTGTCATGAGGATGGAGCCAGGCTCTTCTCAGTGACATCCAATGATAGGACAAGGGGCAATGGGTACAAGCTGGAACATAGGAGGTTCCACATAAATGTGAGGAAGAATTTCTTCACAGTGAGGGTGACAGAGCACTGGCACAGGCTGCCCAGAGAGGGTGTGGAGTCTCCTTCTCTGGAGACATTCAAAACCCACCTGGACATGTTCCTGTGTGACCTGACCTAGGTGTTCCTGCTCTGGCAGGGGGATTGGACTAGATGATCTTTTGAGGTCCCTTCCAATCCCTGACATTCTGTGATTCTGTGATTCTGTGAGTATACTATCTGGCTACTTTTTGATTTTTCTGAACCTGATGTATGCTGTCTGCTAGGTAATCCTCAACAGATCATTCCTCCAAATATTTCTTCAGTCTTTCTTTGAAGTAATGTGAACTTTTTGCGTCTACAATTTTGTCTGGAAAGGAGTTCTGCAGCTGCAGCTGTCCTTTTGTCGTGGTTTAAGACCAAATGACAGTGTGGGTCTAAACAGATTTGTATGTGAGAGCAGTTTCATCACAGATATACACAATTTTACCAATGACCTAAATTAGCTAGTTTTGACAAGAGAAGGCACAGAGAGAGAGAAGCCAGCTGGTAGGTTTTTTACGCAGCCTCCTCATTCTGTGGGATAAAGAAAATGCAGTCCTGGGGAGAGGACTGTTTACAATGGAAACTGTATTAGAATACATACTTACTTGTCTGTATATTTTCCTGGTCTTTCTTTCAAAGGAAGCTGTGCTGTTCATGGCATTGATATATATACTTACATGCGATTGATATTATGTATACTGTGATATCTCCCCATCTCTGGGGGAAATTTTGTGACTAGATAAGTCCAATGGCATTTCAGATGACAGTGCATGCATATCTAGAAAATAAAATCTGCATTCCAAGTACTTAAGGTAGACACATCTACATATATATATCTATATGTAGATTTCTTAAACATGAACCAATCACTGCATCTTTAACGTTTAGATGTGTAAACTGAAGGAGATTTTTTCAAAAAGAAAAAATATTCTCAGAATGTCTTTTTATTCAAAATAAAACTGCAAGATTCCCAAACATTTCAGCAAATTTAATTTCTACCTAGTCTTATCTTCCTAATATATTTTAGAGAAAGAACACTTGTTATTCTTTACAAATCACGACAGATGTAGTTATTGTTATGGTCTTTATTCCCCTGATCTCATTTCAGACTCTCTTTCTACTACATAAAATTATACACAGAAATTATCATCTGGCAATAATTACTGGAGATAATTAGAGATAAAAAGCTTCCTCTTCTCTTTCATTTCTTTAATTGGCAGAAAACTTTATTAGCTCGGGCCTTTTAGTACAAGGGATGCTTTCCCAGGAAAAGACACTGAGTCCCTTAAAGGGCTCAAGTAAGTTAGAAAAAATTTATCTATCTCATCCACTGCTCATTACAAGAGTTCAAAGGCTGCTTGCATACCTGGAAATACTGAATTGGTAAGTAAGTCTTAACGCTTTCTTACAGTAACAGAAGAATAAATCAGGAAATCACTTATTCATTATGGTGTAAATTATTGTGTTGTACTCTTCAAAAAGCAATTATTCTTCATTATATCATCCTGTACACTGTCATCATGTAAACTGCCAGATGTATAATAAGGCAATATACCTGCAAGTCAAGAATAATAGCAAAACACATGAAGTCTTTCCATTGAATTTTCCCTTTTAATAAAAAAAACAAGGTTTTTCTTGTTTTGCCATTCCTTGCCTTGATTTTGATATTCTGTAAGTGTGCCTTGTAAATACAAAAATACCCGATGTGTTTTATAAATACAAAAATACCCACTGATCTGTATTACATCCAGTGTCTATTCTTTTTCACAAATGACTTTGTTAATTGGAGATGCACAGTTCTTTTTATTAAGTTCATTAGAACGACATGAGTAGTAAAGACAGGATAGAAGGAGCACTGTAGGGGCTGAATGTGAGGGTAGACGTCTGATGACCTCTTGTGCCATTTTTAAGCCTCACTGATCCCTAGACGGTAGTTGCTATTCAATGTGGAGAATATATCTTTGTTCAGTATCTCCTTTTGAAGTGCTGGGGTCTGGACTCCGAGCCCTGAATTAAGGCTGACATATGGGTGGTTCCCACAGCCCTTCAAAAGGAGGGGATGAGTTTGCCTTTTGGCTTTCCTCCAGGGTGCGGCCGGCCTTGTAGGGAAAGAAAGCCCTTGGGTAAACAAGCCCCAGGTGCCCTGCATTGGGTAAATGAGTGCCAGGTGTCCTGCTTTGGGGATAAAAGCTGGGCCCACTTGCAGGGAGGGTGGAGTGTCTGTCTGTGAGATGGATGTACTTTGCAGTTTCCCTGTTGGGGAAGGACCTCCTGACTCTCCCTGCAACTGGGTCCCAGTCAGGTTTGGTACTTACAAATGCGGGGTCCGTGGGAACAACGTGAGTTTGACTCTATTCTATGTTACCAGCCTCTTGGCTTAGCTGTCTCCCATCTTCTCTATGGGAGACTTTATTGCTTTGTCTGTTCCAGCAGTTGTTGGTCATACTGCGTTGTTTCTGGCATCGTTGGGGTTGATGTCTATTATGTGTAATCTGACTTGTTTGTACCCCCAGCGATCACCCATGTACTGACCCTTTAGTGTGCAATAGAATCTGGTTACTGGTTCGTTCTACTGCAGGCTGCATCCTTTGTACTAGGCTTAGTAATTGGCAAAACACCTTTGCATCATGGAACTTGCCCAGGATTTGTTCTGTGGAAAGGAATTTTTTTTCCCTTTAGATGGACAAAAGGTATTGAAAAAGTATCCTGTTTACCATCTCCTTAAAGTCTTCTTCTGTTTTCATATTTGGAGAAAGAAACTGCCAAAGCTTTGTTCCTTGTTTCCAATCAAACTTGTCATCTCTTAATAAGTCAAAGGACAACACGTGTTGAGGTAGGTGATAAAAGAAAATAGCTAAAGAGTATGTTACTGGTCTGAGTAGATCAATTTTGTTCAGACATTTTTCTCTCTCATGCATACACAAACATGCTGATATTAATGACCCATAAAATCTAAAAGTTAGTAGATTGGAATGAAGTATGTTTATATGTTCATTATTTGCCATCTTTTTTTTAAAAAGCAGTAAGAATAAACCTTTCCTCCACTGTAAATCATTTACAATACAGACAATTACTTCAAGGTCAGACAATGATCCCTAAAATGTCCATGAAGAAAAGCACATTTTTAGAGTGCAAATATGTGATGTGTTTTGGGAGGAGATAAAGCTAAAGACGGTGTTGCTACTAATGCTCAATTAATGCCTGAAGCAGATATCCATTGATTATAGAAGTAATCTAGAGCAAAACAGCTAATAGAAACATGCAATATCTACTTGAAGATATTGAATTTAAACCATCCACTAGACAGATGTCTAAATTAGAGCTAAGTGCAAATTGAAAATGAGAAAGAATTACTCTTTTCTTTCGAAGACAGATATTTAATACAAGTTAGATGAATCGCTTACTGGAGGAGCTGGTCTTTACATTCACTAAAAATTTCTTGCTTAAACATAAACTCCTAAAGTCTGTAGCTAAGACAGTTGTAATTTCTACAGCATATCTCACTGTTGTCACTGAAAAATACAGAGGTGGATAATATCTTAACAGGAGATGAAGAATGTCCAATATTTTCCAAATTATGTGTTCAATTAGTACTACATCTATGTTTCTAGCCTTTTTTATCTATATACTACCTGAACTTTTATGGTGGTTTTCAGCATGTGAATGTCTGCAGCCAGAGTCTCTGTGTTCTTCCATCCTCCATCCTGAAGGAATATAGTGTGCATTACGGAAGTCTTCTGGAGCTTTTTTTTTGCCGAGTTTTGGGTTGTTTTTCCAGTGTTGCTATTGAATGTCATTGGAAACTGACAAGTGTCCCTCTCTCTCTCTTTCTTTCTTGCAAGAAATAATCATTCTAATTTATAAAAAGTTTCCACAGGAAACAGTTTACTAAGTGCCCTAATACTTCATACAAATTTGCCTTTGTGGAACTCTTATTTTCCTTTTTTTTTATTTTTCTTTTTTTTTATTTTTCCTGCTTTGACACCTGCAGGGATGGCCGCCGGCACACAGTGTGAAATGAAGAACCAAACTGCTATCAATGAGTTCATTCTTCTGGGATTTTCCTATGGGCTGCAGGTCCAGACCGTACTTTACCTCATCTTTCTGGTCACCTACATGGTAACAATCACTGAGAATGCAACCATCATCTTTGTGGTGAAAAGGAACCATCATCTCCAAAAGCCCATGTATTATTTACTGGGGAACTTGTCCTTCCTGGAAATTTGGTATGTCTCAGTAACATTGCCTAGGCTTTTGTTTGGGTTCTGGTCACAGGGCATGACCATTTCATTCTCCAGCTGCATGACCCAGTTATACTTCTTTATCTCCCTTATGTGCACTGAATGTATCCTTTTGGCCGTAATGGCCTATGACCGCTACCTGGCTGTCTGCCATCCCCTGCACTACCCAGCCATCATGACCCACAAGTTGTGCTTTCAGCTGTCGATTCTGTCATGGGTAGGAGGCTTTTCCATTTCCTTGGTCAAAGTATCTTTTATTTCACGTCTCACATTCTGTGGTCCACAAGTCATAAACCACTTCTTTTGTGACATCTCTCCAGTCCTGAATCTTTCCTGCACTGACATGTCCCTTGCAGAGACAGTGGACTTTGCATTAGCCTTGGTGATCCTGTTAGTACCTCTCTTGATCATTATTTTCTCCTACTGCTGTATCTTGTCAACTATCTTGTGTATGCCTTCAGAACAGGGAAGGAGAAAAGCCTTTTCGACTTGTACCTCCCATTTCACTGTCGTCATTATCTTTTTCTCAGCCACTCTTTTCATGTATGCCAGGCCCAGGAGGATCCATCCATTCAACCTCAACAAAATAGTTTCTGTCTTTTATGCTGTATTCACTCCAGCACTGAACCCTCTAATCTATTGTCTGAGGAACAAGGAGGTAAAAGAGTGTCTGAGAAAGATTATAGGCACAAGCTGCCCTGCACACTGATAGTTTCCTAGGCTAAGGACACAGAGGAACATGGACAACAGCAAGAAGTTTTCTTCTTGAAATGTAGTTGAGTAAGATCACTGCAACTTCTTCATTGTTGACTCAGCCATCACTGTCTCACTGCACTGAAGTCTGGCAAGGAAGAAATCATATCATTATTTCTGTGTGAAAATGTTTTCCTCTCATTCATGAGGGTGCTTTGACTGAACTACACCTGGCTGTAAACTATTCTACTACAATAGCAATATAATAAATCAGAACCTTGGCTGATGGATAATTTCCTTCTGAAAATGCTAAAATTGAGATTTATAATTTTCAAAACCATGTAGGAACATTGACTGTGCCTGGAAAACAGTTGGTGAAATCCTTACAGACACAGTTAGAGAGCTAAAACACTTGTCAAAGAAATAGGCAGACTTTCTTATTCTATCACAATCTTACTGTATACAAAAAAATGTTATTCTCGCTGTATGTATACTACATGTATAGCCATACCTTCAGACAACCTCATGTTTGACATATGGTAGTGGGTAATAAATTTGACCTGAAGACCATTGTACACTAAGGAATTAGTGATCCATGTAACGTTTAACCCGAGTATGCCCAGGCATATGCTTTGCTGCACATACAGCTTGGCCTTCAGGCCTTTGTTGTGCTGTGCATATCCATTGGCTGCAGGATAAATTTTGCCAGTTGAATTTAAGAGTATAGCCTGCAATCAGCTCCCACTTGGTACGTACGATTACTCCACTTGTTTGTCTTTGCCTTTACCTAAAAGTGCAGCAAGAACTTCTTATGTGAACATCCTTTCTGTTTGACAGTAGGAATGCTGGATAGAATTGTTCCCTTTTAAGAAAATCCTGTAACAGCTTGGGTGACCAAAGGTGGGTAACATTTCCATATATGGATCTGCATAGCATACTGTTCCCTGATCAGAAAGGTCTGCTTGATGCTGCACAACCCAGGCTTCCCAGCATCTGAAACGATGTAGGATTATCCGTATTACCCAGTTTTTCTTTATAGTGTTAGCTCCAATAAATGGCATTTCAAGTTGATACTACAGAGTCTGAGTCCCTTTCTTACTGGTATTGTAATGAACCAGCATCTCTAGGTGCAAAACTAAAGGCTTGAGGCAATTGCATTCCCACCGGAGCTAGGAGAGCCATCTTGCTCATATGGACCAGAACCAGTGTGAGATCCAGTGTACAGTCATGGAATTATGGCTCCAGCATCACTATGAGCTGTACACAAAAAGAGTAAAAATTATGTTTCCCATATGTGGTGCAGCAGTAGTACTAGTTTTCGCAAGATTGTTTTTGGCTGACTTGTTATTTCAAATTTTTCAGGATGTAAAAATAAATCTTATGGGAATTAAATAGGCATCTACTACCAAGTCCCAGACTGATATCACCTAACTTTACACCTTTCATTTAGGCTGATGTAAAGACACTTTCCAAAAGGGTCTAAAATTACTAGATCAGTTAAAAACATCTATGCAAAGATAACAATTCTTCAGAATGAAGTGGACTAAACAACAAAAACTTGTTGAAAGAGTGATAAACATTATGATACAATTTATTTGTATTCGAATACACATTGGCCTCATACTGAAACAGTGAGTATTATCATGACTCACTGTTAATAATTCTGTAATCTGTTGTGATTTTATATGAATACTGAAAATCAACACCCTTCAGATTTCCATTTTTCCTAATAATAGCAAGCTGAATAATAAGAAGATAGAGAAAATTATATCATGATTGGGTGTAATTACTGCTGACAATGTTGTATTTAAAGAATTTTGAATATTTGAATTAACTCTTTCAGAGTTATTATTATTCCAGAAAATAATAATGAAGTACTATATATTAATTGTAATCACAAAATCCACAATTAGACTTAATAATAGCCACCATAGGGCCTGTTTATTCTATATTGTGCTATGGAGTTCTCCATAATAAGCATGGGATAAATCTTTTCTGTTTTAACAGTATGACATTGTAGACATGAACACCAGTCTCCATAGGCTTCAGAGAAATAGAGAGGTGCTGGTAATCTGACAAAAGAAAACATAAATTTGGATTGAGCTGATGTCCTGGTCTGACTAAAACAGAACCAGTTTTTCCTTTCAGTGATTTTACTTTTCAGTTAAGTCTCTTCTAAGACTGCACTTCCTGATGTTAACATGTTTTTCAGACACTGTCTGCTCCTAGAAGTGATAACACTTAATGTTTATTGTTAGTACTGAGCTCTCAGTACAATGGTACAGAGAAAGGCTCTTGCATATACTTAATGTTACAGAAAACAAGGTCACTGCCAAATTCTCTTGGTGCTGCCTTGGGGCCACCCTTAGTGTAAGGTTGCAAAAGGGTTGCACCTGCAGGGAGGAGCAGACAGGACTGGTGACCCAAACTGACCATCCTGTACATGTCAAGCTCAGTATAAAGCTGAAGGATCACAGGGAGGCAAGGTCTCTTCCTCTTGCTCTTCCTCTTACTCTATGTTCTGCATCCTGGGAGGATTCTATTGGTTCTCTTCCCCGATCTGTGGGTTCTTGAATCCAGTTCCTGTCTGCTGCTGAGTCCAGGAGTCCAGCCTGGGATCTTCCCAGAGCTGCTTTGCAGCACCAGTGGTGATGTGAACATTATAAGGGGGAGCGTGTGACTGGGCGGGGGGGAGAAGCTCAATATCAGTTTTGTATATATTTTCATATATTTTATTATTTTTCTTCTCACTATTATTATTATATTTCCTTTTTATTGCTATTGTTTCATTAAAGCTGTTTTAGTTTTTTTTTCCAACACATAATTCTCTCTCCCTTTCTTCTTCTGAGGGGTTAACAGATAGCATCAGTCATCCATTTAGTGGCCAGTCCAGCCTCAAAACCTCCACAGCTAAATCTCACATATATTGTCATCACTGACTATAATAAGAGCACAAGAAGAGTAATACACGTTTCACACGAGAATATCTATTCTCAGACAAGTTCCATCCACGAGTTAGTAGGTATCTTGCCTAACTTTAGGGATTCCAATGAGCTTCTTAAACATGTCTAGTCTAGTGAGAGTTGAAATTTCGTAAGACAGTCTAAGTAGCTGAGGTGTGCTGACAGTTGATTACCTAGTCTACTCATCTGGGCTCCCTCCAAATTCAACAAGGTAGGACAGGCATCTCTAGAGGGTTCAGTATCTTAAATAAAACATACCATTAAGTAAATTAGATTAAGTTATTCTTTGCGACTCACTCTTTTCCTTCATTGCAGACTGTATAAGATGCCAGGAGGAATGTTTTGACTTTTCTTATATTTAGAAAACTAGATGTAAGATGAGTGATATTTTAAGACTGAAGAGGCACCAAAATATAAAGTGCTTACTTTCATCTAAGATTTATTATTACTATTACTGTAATGGTTACTATCATTATTAGTTATCTTAAGTAATTGTCAACATTTAGCCAGTACCTGGGGCTAAACTGTAGCAGTTATTCTACCACCCAATGTTCCCTCCCCAGATGAGAATGGGAATCAGGTAAAAATAGGGAGAAGCCCCATGAGCTGAAGTAGAAACAGATTTAATGAAATAACAAAACTGACACAATCACCAACATAAAGTATGCAAGGTTCTACTCAGCCTGGTCCTTGAGGTCAACATCAGAAACAGAAGGCCAAAAGGGAGGAGCCTCAGGAATATGGACTCCACCCTCAGTGAACTCCCTCCTTTTATAATGAGTATGTTTAAGTGGTATGGAATACTCCTGTGGGTCAGCTGCCTTGATTGGAACTCTCAGCTGACTTGGGGCTACTCATGGCCTGTCTGCATGGCTGGCCCATGGGTCTGTGTCTGGGGAACCAGGACAGTAATGTACAGGAAAATAATAAAAATTAAGAATATTGTGTGGATTTTTTTTAAATGGGTTATGAAAAGAATCAAGACTATTGCATATCTTCACTTTAGATCTTTTGGACTTTAACCACAGACCAGAATAAAAACAAAAGTGCTATTTGAGGAAAACCTTTGTTTATGGAGTTTTTCATCATTTTTTCTTTTTTTACAGGTGTTTATGCATTTTTAAACTGCTTTTGCTAGTTATTGTTTCCTATTATTGATTATGATGGCAGACTTTACTTTCTGATTTCTCAAAGTGCAGATGAAAGGATCTAAAACAAATATTACAGCATTATATGTGAAGGTGAACAACATGCCTCTGTCAGAGTAGCCTCCTGAGGAGGGTTGAGTCTGAACACAATAAGATGCAGGTAGGAGAGAATGTCAAGACAGGAAAGGAATATTACAGTGAAGGTTCCTAGAGGCAAGGTTGAGGAGATTCAACATGGCCATCTTGTAGTGCAGAGGGTTGCAGACAGCCATGTAGCAATTACAAGCCATGACAGCCAGTAGGACAACTTCACTGCTGCCTGGAAATTGGAAGAAATGGAACTGAAGTGGCAGCTTGCAAAGGAAAGGAGTTTTCGCCCTAAGGGAAGGTCAGCCAATGTTATTTTAGAGTAGCTGTTGTCCAGGTAGGAGAGATTCCCTAGGAAAAAGTACATAACTGAGTGGAGCATAGGTTCGTCTAGCACCCCAGTAACAAATTGGCTGCATTCCTCAGGAGGCTGGATAAGCAGGAAGAGGAAAATGAGGAAGTTCTTCAGTTCCCAGGTGCTGGTTAGACAGAGAAGAACAAATACATTAATTTCTGTCTGGTTGTCCATCCTGGAATGCCCAATGATTAAAAGAGTATAAAGAGTGTTGCATAGCAATATGAAACAGATTGGATAGTTTCAAAAGCAACTTGAGGAAGTCTCCAGATAACAGACTGAGGTTCATAAGGAGGCTTTAAGCTCACTAACTTCAGTAGTCAGCACTGAAGGACACTAACAAACCTCAAGGGTATAAGAATAAACTTTTAATACAAATGCTGGATAGATAAACTGGTCAGGGAGATGATAATCAATGGCAGCTTTGGCTGTAGTGACCATGAAAGTGGAGTTCAAGATGCTCAGGGGAACGAGAAAGTCAATTAGCAGAGTACTGATCCTACATTGCATGTGGGTGTAATTAGACTTCTGCTTATTCGGGGAATTGATAGGTGGGAACCCATGGGAAACTGCTGTTTAGGTCAGTAGAAATTACTGGTTAAAAAAGTCTGTAAACATTAGTTTTGTTTTGTGGACAAAGAGTGTCAACAATCTTCTAAGGTGCTCAAATCACTCTAATCACTATTTCAAATTGAAGACTAGTATTCTGACAAACTAGACAGTTGATTGTCTATCCTTTACATAGTCCTCACTTTGCTAAACAATACCCTTGTCTACAGCTTGAGAAACAGAGATGAACAAAAAGTCCTGAGATAACCTGTAAATAAACAACAACCTGAAAGGAGGTTGTAGAGAGCTGTCGACATAGTGCTCAGGGATATGGTGTAGTTGAGGACTGTCAGTGTTAGGTTGATGGTTGGACTCAACAATCTTCAAGGTCTTTTCCAACCTGGGTCATTCTGTGATTCTGTGATTCTGTAAATGCAAGGTTCTTCAAATTTTAAATTATTTAACTTAGAAAATAATTTTGTCTGATTTCTACAGTGAAAAAAGTCAGGTTCTAGGGCTTTACTTAAATTTAGGAGTAGGAAGCAACTCTAGATGAAAATAGCTGATTGCAACTCAAATGAACAGGACAGGATGAATATTTCTCTGTATAACTCTTCGTACTACTGAATAGATCCTGATAATAGGGGCAAAAGAGTTAATAGAAATAGTTTAATTAAAGAAGCATGCAGCTCTTGCTTGGAAAGTATGTAATCTTGCCTCTCTTGCTTGGGAACCTTGCCTGCTAGATGAAACAGGTGCTACAGGCTGTTGATTAGAAGAAGGCCATTGAGAAAAGGGAGGACGGCTCCTGCTCCTTCTGATAAGAGGAAGATTGGTTCCCACCATCTCAGCATTCGAGCTGGTGGGAACCGACACCGTGGCCTGGAGAAGAGCCAGAGGCCCGCAGAGCATGCGCAGCCAACTGAGGAAGACTCGGAGCCTTCCTCCCGAGAAGGTGCAATTTGGTTGTCTAAGCATAAGCACATAGTTTCATTTGAGACTATCCTAGAATCTTCATACAGAGCTACTGTTCTATATAAATAACATGGCAAAAGTATGACAAACATAAATTGGCAACTCCCGAATTTGAAGTTAGTAATTTTTTTATAGGATCTTAATTTTCTGGATTAAATAATTTTCTGGTTATGCTTACCTCTCCCTGTTACACCGTAGTTCACAACACTGAATGACAGGAAAATCCACCGTGGTCAAACTGACCCATGTCTGATCAAATATGCAGTCTCTAAAAGCATATCCATACATACGTTATCACACATTAGGGCAATCTGATCAGATACATAACGCTCTGTATCACAGTGTGAAAGGGATCAGGTACCATTTTAGATACACTAGGATATTCTAGTCCTCCGTTTGTCACATCAGAAGAGTATGTCTCCCATAGATAGTGTTCTATCTTCCAGACCTCTGAGTCACACTAGACTATCAAATGATATGTAAAATAGATGTTTAAACACATGAACAATGTTATGAGAGTAAGATTCAGCTCCAGATGTCTTAAATTTAAGTGTCTAAAATACAAAGTCAATATACAGATGCATGACTTGATTGCACAGACATCAGTGTCTAGTGCCATTTGAGATGCTCCATGGTTTCTTCTCTAGCCTCAGCCTGTAAGTACAGAAGGTTCTGGATATTTCTTGTGCTGAGTCATGTCTGTTGGCATGTGCAATGGATTCAAACTCTACAGGATACACTAGAGAATGCTAGCCGCTAACTTCTGCTTACTGAGCCCTAAACGTCTAAACTGCAATTTGGCAGATGATGGGGATCCAGTCAGTGCAATCAGGGGAGTACAGTGAAACCCAGTCACCAGCATCCAGTTCCTCAGGGCTCAATTCTCAGGCCAGTTCTGTTCAATACATTTATCAGTGATCTAGTGCAGGAGTTGAACGCATCATTAGAAAGTTTGCTGTCACGGATGGAGTGATGCACTTCATTTGTAAGAGATAAGTAGCAATATGTTTGTTGATATAAAACAGAGATTTAACAAAGATTGACAGTAAATGTGACAGTGGTTCAACAAGATTTATGTCAAGGTGCACTTGATTATTTACATAGTACATAGAGGACAGGGTCAGACAAAACTGTCAGGGACATCTTCCCACTGAGTCACTAGGTTCAGAAAAGACCTCATTTCTTTCTCAACTACTTCTCAGGGAGGAGTCCCAGTTCCCTCAACCCCAGTTCCCTCAGCCACTCCTCATAAGACTTGTGCTCCAGACCCATCACCAGCTTCATTGCCCTTCTTCGAACACAATCCAGCAGCTCAGTGTCCTTGTTGTGAGGGCCCCAAAACTGAACACAGTATTTGAGGTGCAGCCTCACCAGAGCTGAGTACAAGGGGAAAATCACCTCCCTAGTCCTGCTGGTCACACCATTTCTGATGCAAGCCAGTATGCCATTGGCCTTCTTGCCCACCTGGGCACACTTCTGGCTCATATTCAGCAGGCTGTCGACCAGCACCCAGGTCCTTTTCTGCTGGGCAGCTTTCCAGACACTCTTTCCCTAGCCTGTAGCATTGCACTGGGTTGTCGTGACCTAAGTGCATGACCTGACACTAAGTCTTGTTAAACCTCATACAATTGGCCTCAGTCCATGAATCCAGCCTGTCCAAATCCCTCTACAGAGCCTCCCTACCCTCAATCAGATGAACACAGATGCACAGGACCTCTGGGGCGGTCACAATGGTGTTCTTGCCACTCGTTCCCAGTTAGGCTTATTTCAGCCTCCAATATGGTCAACTGTACCCCTGTCACACCAGAAATACAGATGGGTTCTGCCCATTTATAGTTTGATGGCATTACGGTGCACTGTGCACCAGTATCTACCAGAGCCTTATACTCCTGTGGGTCTGATGTGCCAAGGCCATCAGATCCACACAGACCAGTAAATCCGGTTGTCCTTCTCCTCCACCTGGCTGGAGGCAGGGCCCCTCTAGTCCTGGTCATAAGATTCTCCACTCACTTCTTGCAAGAAGAGATTAGATCCCTTTCCATAGAATTGGGAATAAGATCAGTCCTTCTACTTAATCTGGGGAACTGCTCACTGGAGACTGGAGCAGCACTTTTCCAGGAAGAATCCCCTTTTGTGGTTGTTTTTCCTTGCAAGTCACATAGGTTTTCCACCCCACTTCCTCATGTACCCTCCATAGTTGTGCAGGTAAAACCACAGGGTACCCCATGGTGTGTACCTTCTATATTCTTTCTCTTGAGCAGATAAATGCTTACTCCTAATAGCTGACATGCTAATCTGTGCAGGTGA
Source organism: Podargus strigoides (assembly GCA_028020825.1). Lineage (NCBI taxonomy): Eukaryota > Metazoa > Chordata > Aves > Caprimulgiformes > Podargidae > Podargus > Podargus strigoides. The sequence continues at coordinate 33,758,470 of CM051627.1, forward strand.
AGGGGAGAACTTATCCTTGAAACACTGGAACTCCTGGGACAGTTTCTCCTCTAGATTGTCTGGCAGCTTCTCCACAGACAAGATGCAGGCCTGTAGAGAGGAAGAGAGATTTTCAACATATTGCTGGAGCTGGTGAACCACACCATCCACTGTCGGTGCCCCTTCGTCTCTCCAATTCATCCACTGCCAATGAATAGCCATACCATGATGGTGTATTCCATAAAACCTTTCTCTAGATGGGTTGCGTGCACTGGACTTCATCTGGATCTGTGTGTAACTGCATGTTGTCCAGGTCATAATAAATCATCTCCAGCACTACTAATTCCCTCAAGTACTGGATACCTCTGTCCATGGTGGTTCACTTGTCTGGGTTACATGTAACATCTTCCTTGAAAGGGGGACCTTTCCTTCACACTTAACAGGAGTTTCCTCCAGAGGCTGAGGGCTTGTTTCCCTTTTCCAATCACCTTGTCAATGCCCCCTTCCCTAGAAAGTGATCCCAGCTGCTTGACTTCCCTACCTTCTAATTCCACGCTACTGGCCCCATTATCCCAGCATCAGAGTAGCCAGTTGACACCCTGTTACTCACCCACACAATGGCTGAAATATTTTTGCATATCTCCCAGCTCTTTCAGGGATAGGGATTCGGTGGTTACCTCTGGTTCTGCCTCTCCTTCTCCTGTTCTTGTGGTGGCCCTGCTTTGTACGCTGGATTTCATGTCTATTAATATCCTGTCATTACTACTCATGTAGAAGACCTCTAGTGCTAATGGAGAGCAGTAGGCAATGTTGGAGTGGGATCACAGGCTCATAGGATAGTTCAGGTTGGAAGGGACCTCAAGATGTGATCTAGTTCAACTTTCTGCACAAAGCAGGGTGAGCTGTGAGACAAAAAGCAGTTACCGAAGAGTTTAATCAATCTGGTCTTGGAAAACTGCAAGGGTGGGAAAAGCAGAACCCCTCCAGGCAATCTGTTTCAATACTTGTCTGCTCTTATAGGACAACATTTTTAATTATATTATTTATATTATTTATATTATTTAATTATATCCAGTCTGAATCTCTTTTAATTCAGCTCATGTCTGTTTTCTCTCATCCTCCTACCATGCACTACTGCACAACCTATTCTATCTTCAGAAGAAACGTGAACTGGGATTTATCTGCCCCAAAACAGTAACCTAATGCCATCAGAGATTCCCTGTGTTCCCTCACCTGACCTACAGCAGTTCACAGAATCACAGAATGTCAGGGATTGGAAGGGACCTCAAAAGATCATCTAGGCCAATCCCCCTGCCAGAGCAGGAACACCTAGGTCAGGTCACACAGGAACATGTCCAGGTGGGTTTTGAATGTCTCCAGAGAAGGAGACTCCACACCCTCTCTGGGCAGCCTGTGCCAGTGCTCTGTCACCCTCACTGGGAAGAAGTTCTTCCTCACATTTATGTGGAACCTCCTATGTTCCAGCTTACACCCATTGCCCCTTGTCTTATCATTGGATGTCACTGAGAAGAGCCTGGCTCCATCCTCATGACACTCACCATTGACATATTTATAAACATTAATGAGGTCACCCCTCAGTCTCCTCTTCTCCAAGCTAAAGAGACCGAGCTCCCTCAGCCTTTCCTCATAAGGGAGATGTTCCACTCCCTTAATCATCTTTGTGGCTCTGCGCTGGACTCTCTCAAGTAGTTCCCTGTCCTTCTGGAACTGGGGGGCCCAGAACTGGACACAATACTCCAGATGTGGCCTCACCAGGGCAGAGTAGAGGGGGAGGAGAACCTCTCTTGACCTACTAACCACCCCCTTTCTAATACACCCCAGGATGCCATTGGCCTTCTTGGCCACAAGGGCACATTGCTGGCTCATGGTCATCCTGCTGTCCACCAGGACCCCCAGGTCCCTTTCCCCTACACTGCTCTCCAGCAGGTCAGCCCCCAACCTGTACTGGTACATGGGGTTGTTCTTCCCCAGATGCAAAACTCTACACTTGCCCTTGTTGAATTTCATTAAGTTTCTCCCCGCCCAACTCTCCAGCCTATCAAGGTCTCGTTGAATGGCAGCACAACCCTCTGGTGTGTCAGCCATTCCTCCTAGTTTGGTGTCATCAGCAAACTTGCTGAGGATACATTCTGTACCCTCATCCAAGTCGTTGATGAAGATATTAAACAACACCAGTCCCAGTACTGACCCCTGAGGGACTCCACTAGTCACAGGCCTCCAACTAGACTCTGTCCCATTAACCACAACTCTCTGGCTTCTTTCCTTCAGCCAGTTCACAATCCACCTCACTACCTGATCACCAAACCCATACTTTATCAGCTTATCTACAAGGATGCTGTGGGAGACAGTGTCAAATGCTTTACTGAAATCAAGATAAACCACATCTACTGCTCTACCATCATCTATCCACCTAGTTATATCCTCATAGAAAGCAATAAGGTTGGTCAAACATGACTTACCCTTGGTAAAACCATGTTGACTGCTCTTAATGACCCCCTCATCCTTGATGTGCCTAGAGATAGTGCCAAGAACAAGCTGTTCCATCACCTTTCCAGGGATGGAGGTGAGGCTGACCGGTCTATAGTTACCCGGGTCCTCCTTCTTGCCCTTCTTATAGATTGGAGTGACATTTGCTATCCTCCGGTCCTCAGGCACCTCTCCTGCTCTCCATGACTTCCGAAAGATGATGGAGAGTGGCCTAGCAATGACCTCTGCCAGCTCCCTCAGCACCCTTGGGTGCATTCCATCTGGTCCCATTGATTTATGGATATCCAGATTGCTCAACTGATCCCTAACCCAACCCTCATCTACCAAGGCAAACTCCTCCTTTATCCTGACTTCTTCTGGGGCTACAGGGATCAGGGGCTCCTGGGGAAAGCCTGCAGGAGTAAAGACAGAGGCAAAGAAGGCATTCAGCACCTCTGCCTTCTTGATATCCTCTGTCTCTAGGGCACCCACCTCATTCATCAGTGGGCCTATATTGCCTCTAGTGTTTGTTTTATTAGCTATGTATTTGAAAAAGCCCTTTCTATTATCCTTCACCTGGCTTGCAAGGTTAAGTTCTAAGGAGGCCTTAGCTTTCCTAATTGCCTCTCTACATCCTCTGACAAATGTCCTATATTCCTCCCAAGTGACTAGCCCCTCTTTGCATGATCCATAAATTCTTTTTTTCCACCTAAGTTTGCCCAGCAGTTCCTTGTTTAACCATGCTGGTCTCCTAGCTCCCTTACTTGATTTCATACCCATTGGGACGCTCTGATCCTGAGCTTTCAAGAAGTGGTCCTTGAATGCTGACCAACTATCTTGAGCCCCTTTACCATCTAGCTCCCTGTCCCATGGGACCTCCCTTAACAATTGATTGAGGAGGCTAAAGTTGGCCCTGCGGAAGTCCAGGGTTCTGGTCTTGCTAGGTACTCTATTCCTCCCAAACAAGATCCTGAACTCCACCATCTCATGATCACTGCAGCCAAGGCTGCCACTGACCATCACTGCTTCAACAAGCCCCTCCTTGTTGGTGAGTACAAGATCCAGCAGTGCTCCTCTCCTAGTCGGCTTATCCACCATTTGCATTAAGTAGTTGTCATCAATGCACTGGAGGAACCTCCTAGACTGTGAATGGCTGGCTGTGCAAGTCTCCCAGCAGATATCGGGGTAGTTAAAATCCCCCATGAGGACCAAGGCCTGTAGTTGTGAGGCTGCTTTCAGCTGCCTGTAGAAAGCCTCATCAACTCCCTCGTCCTGATCAGGAGGTCTGTAATAGACCCCCACAACTGTATCGCCCATACCTGCCTGCCCCTTAATTCTTACCCACAGACTTTCAACTTGCCCCTCATCAGCCCCTGGAGAAAACTCAATACGTTCAAGTTGCTCCCTCACATAGAGAGCAACTCCACCACCTCGCTTCACTGACCGATCTTTCCTAAAAATGACATAGCCATCCATGACCACATTCCAGTCATGTGAGCTGTCCCACCATGTCTCTGTAATTGCCACCAGATCATAACCTTTAGACCGCACACAGACCTCTAACTCCTCCTGTTTATTCCCCATACTGCGTGCATTGCTGTACAGGCATTTCAGATAGCAAGCAGAGCGTACTGGTGGGACCCCTGGGAGGCAGGAGGCCTTGTGGTCAGGGCCTAAACATCTATCCCTTCTCTTCAATGATCGAAAATCCTCCCTAGACCACCTTCCTTCAGGCCCTAGCATATTGCTCTTGGGCTCGTCCCTAACAGACCCAGTTCTCTCCCCTTCCCCCTTCACATCTAGTTTAAAGCCCTCTCAATGAGCCCTGCTAACTCCTGCCCCAAAAGCCTTTTCCCCCTCTGGGACAAATGCATTCCACCTGTCACCAGGCCAGGTGTCTCATATAGCAGCCCATGATCAAAGAACCCAAAGCCCTGCCTTTGACACCAGTTACGCATCCAATCATTTATCTGTGAACTCTTCCTGCTTATCTCTTCACCCATTCTTGCAGGAGGTATGGAGGCAAACACTACTTGCACTCCAGACCCCTTAACCAGCCGTCCCAGGGCCCTCAAGTCACTCTTCATTGCCCCTGCACTTCTTGTAATAATTTCGTCCCTGCCAACCTGAAAAAGCAGCAGTGGGCAGTAATGGGAGGGCTTTACAAGATCAGGGAGTTTCCTTTTAATGTCTCTAATCCGAACCCCGGGGAGGCCGCAGACTTCCCTGTGGGATGGGTCCGGTCGACAGACGAGCCCTTCTGTTCCCCTCAGAAGGGAGTCGCCCACCACAATTACCCTCCTTTTCTTCTTAATTGAAGAAGTCCTAAGGCGTCGGGATGACTGACAGGCCCTAGGTGATTCAGGAGACTGATCTACCCCTCCAACTTCATTTACCTCTCCCTGTAGTTCCAAGGCCTGGTACCTGTTACTCAAGGGCAACTGGGAGGGTGAAGGGGGTTGGGAGGGTTTTTGCTTGCCTCCGGACAGACCATCCTCCATTCCTCCCCGTCTCCTGAACCCTCTCCTTCTGTCTGATGACAGGAGGGGAGGGGATCCATCACTTGCTCACCATTTCCGACTGCCCTTGCCTCAGGGTGAAGCTCCACCAATCTATTTCACTTTCACAGTCTCTAATAGTTCTTAGCCTTTCTACCTCCTCCATCAGTTCAACCACCTGCCCGAGCAGACCATTTATCTGCTCGCACCGCACACACACGGTGTCACTGGCTCCCTCCGGTACCAGTGCCAGGCTCAGGCATTTGCTGCAGCCAGAAACCTGCACGGCTGCGTGTCTGCTCGGGAGCTCCGAGTCCCCACATTCTTTTTCACTATGGTTTTTGGGCGCGTTACGACCATGGTCTATCTAGTCTATGGTCTGTCTGGCTAATCCTCCCCTCACGCCGCTCTCCGCGCGTTTCTCTCTGTGGAGGCCACTGCTCTCTGCTCCATGTGCCGCGTGCTCTGAGGGAGCTGCCGAGATGGCCGCTTTTAAAGTTTGCCGCGGTTCTCAAGTCACGCCCCCTGCCACGTCAGCCTTTTGGTTTCTTGCAGGATTCCCACTCAGACTCAGGTTTCCTTGCTCTGCCCCGGCTTCACCGTCTCCAGGAAGCCCGGCTCCTTCTCAAATCCTCAGCAAAAGGGAACAGCACTCACCGCAGCCACAGCCGCCCCCACTGGTTCCACAGCCGCTGCTCTCTCTGCTCCACGTGCCGCGTGCTCTGATGTTCTAGCTTGGTTTTGGCTGTCTCTCTCCATCCTCCCAGGATGTCCCACCCCAGCCCCTGCTACTGCCCCGCTGGCTGAACAAACGCCCAGGTATAAACAGAACCTTTAGTGCACACAGCGCTGGGTTTTTTTCCATAGAAAAAGTTATTAACACATAAGCATTTGCAAATTGAAGCAACTCTCAGGCTGAGGTTCAGAGCAGCCTTTGTGACCTCAGCCTGTGGGACGTCCCTGGCAACCGGGCTGAGGTTCAGAGCAGCCTTTGTGACCTCAGGCTGTGGGACATCCCTGGTAACTGGGGTGGTGCTCAGAGGAGCCTTTGTGACCTCAGCCCGTGGGACGTCCCTGGTAACCGGGCTGAGGTTCAGAACACCATTGTGGCCTGGATGAGTGATGCGGACGGGAGCAGGGGCTGTGCCTGCCCTCCCTCCCTGTGCATCCGTCCTGCCTGTGCAGCCACGGAACAGGTGGAACAAAAAGCTTTTATTTTGATTTGATGTCCTATTAATCCAAGCTATTTTTCTCCCTTGCAAGCCTTGCTCTTTGCATGGTGTTAATTATGCTCACAGAGAGGACACATGGTTCGCCATGGAGGAAAGGGAGGAGGAAAGGGAGGGAAGTAGTGCTGACAGAGGAAAACAGGAGCAGGAGGTCTCCAGCGAGTTACCTGCACCTGAGTGCTTCAGGCAGGTACATTTGGGGAAGGGAGGGGTGGTGCAGGTGCGGTGGTGCTGTTCGCCGTGTCCTGAGAATATCTTTGCCTGCAAGCTGCCAGGATTAATTGCTGCTTCTGAGACTGGCTTTACGTAAGGGTTATAAATATGGAGTGGGCTGAGGACCGCAGAGGTGGAGAGGGCAGCGAAGGCTCTGTTACAGGCTGCTCAGCCCATTGCTGTGGCTGCTTGGATGCCCAGCGCACATCACAAGCCTCCCAGATCTCCTGAGGAAAGCACACAGAGGCTTTAAGCATTGAGTATCTTGGAGTTTCACCTTGCCTGGCTCCCTCTATGGCTGCATGAGGCTAATGCTGGCCAAATTTGGCCATGCAGAGCCACAGCTGAGGATGTTTGGGGCAAGGAAATTAACTCATGGCTGCCTAAACCTATGATGAACAGGTTGTAAGGGCCCAGCTGTGGTGGGACTAGATAACTGCCTGCAGTCTTTGAGTTAAACAGCAAAGAAGTCTTCCAGAGGTGGATGCTTTTATAGCTTTGGGAATGTCCTCAGGGATGGGGAGAGAGGCCAAGGCAGGCTGTGTGTGGCAAAAAGCTGTCTTGCCCCTGGGCGGTGCTCTGGGAAAACTCTTTTCTCTCATCTCTTTCTCATTTCAGCTTGGATTTTGCCTTTTGAAAAAGTCCCTGAAGCAAGTGCTCATCTTCTCTGTAGAAGCTTAAAAGCCTGGGGGGTGTGTCTGCTTATAACTTTATTTGGGAGTGCAGTAGATGGTTGTGATTTTTGTGTTGTTTCCTTTGTGCTGCCAGGTGCCAGGAGCTATGGCTCACACTGGTGAACAGCTCATCCTGGCAGAAGATCCTGCTGATGACTACGTTCCCACCGAGCAAGGTGACTGATGCCTGTCCTCTCTGGAGCTGCGATAAGGGGTTCAAGTGTGCAAGTCACTTCTAGGTGTATTAAGAAAAAAGGAATCGGGGAGAGCGTGGGTGGAGAGGGCAGAATAAGTGGGATTTCAGAGCAGCTTTGCTTCAGGATTTCCTAGCGTGCCCGTTGCTGTAGCTGAGGAGAATGGCTTTGCTGCTGTTTTGCCAATTACTAGGCCTAGCACAAAGGATGCAGCCAGCAGAAAAACAAACCAGTAACCAGATTCTATTGCACACAAGAAAGTCAGTATATGGGTGAACGCTGGGGGGACAAACAAGTCAATCAGATTACACAAAGCAGACATCAACCCCAGTGACCCCAGGAATGATAAAACACGGCCAACAATTGCTGGAACAAACAAAGCAACAAAGTCTCCCATGGCAGAGATGGGAGACAGCCAAGCCAATAGACAGATAATATAGGAGAGAGGTAGCCACACATTGTTCTCACAAAGCCCGCGTTCACAAGCACCAAACCTGGTCGGGGCTCAGTTGCAGGGAGAGTCAGGAGGTCCTTCCTCAACTGGGAAACTCTGCAAAGTGCATCCACCTCACAGATAGACACTCCACCCTCCCTGCAAGTGGGCCCAGCTTTTATCCCCACAGCAGGACACCTGGCACTCATTTACCCAATGCAGGGCACCTGGGGCTTGTTTACCCAAGGGCTTTCCCTGCAAGGTCGGCCACACCTTGGAGGAAAGCCAAAAGGCAAACTCATCCCCTCCTTTTGAAGGGCTGTGGGAACCACCCATGTGTCAACCTTAATTCAGGGCTTGGGGTTCAGACCCCAGCACTTCAGTTGCGTAGTGCCTGGTGTAGACCACCTCCACAGATTCCACTTCTGTTTTCATAGAAATCCAGCTTTTTGCACGGAGTATCGGGATGGACCCAGAGAAGGAGCCAGAGCTGATGTGGCTGGCCAAGGAAGGCATCATGGCCCCGTTGACACCCAATTGGAGTCCCTGGTGAGAGCTCTGTCAGCAGCTGTCCTGTGAGATTCCTGCCTTTTCCTGCTGCGTGCTGCCCATGCTGGCAGCAGAGCAGGGTACTATCTGGCCAGGGGAGGGGTATAGATGTACTTCTGGATGGGGGAGTCCGGTGTTCACTCTTCATACTGTTTTTGCCTTGCAGCCTCATTAAGACTGGCAGAGTCTACTACTTCAACTTTGCTACCGGGGCCTCCATGTGGGACCACCCCTGTGATGACCACTACAGGGAGCTTGTCATTCAGGAGCGACATAAGCTGCTGGCAAAAGACGACTTGCAAAAGGAAAAAAGAGAAGAAGAAGATCAAGACAGAGACAAAGATGAGGACAATGACAAAGACAAAGAGGACAAGGAGGAGATGGAGGAGAAGGAGATGGAGGAGGAAAAGTTTGAGGAGGAGTTTGAGGAGGAGGTGGAGGAGATGGATGAGATGGAGGAGCAGGAGGAGATGGAGGAGGAGGAGATGGAGGAGGAGGAGATGCAGGAGATGGAGGAGGAGGAGGAGGAGATAGAGCAGGAGATGGAGGAGGAGGAGGAGGAGGACATGGAGGAGGAGGAGATGGAGAAGGAGGAGATGGAGGAGGAGATAGAGGAGGAGGAGATGGGGGAGGAGGAGTTTGAGGAGGAGATGGAGGAGGAGGAGGAGATGGAGGACGAGGAGTTGGAGGAGATGGAGGAGATGGAGGAGGAGGAGATGGAGGATGAGGAGGAGGAGGAGGAGGAGGAACAGGATATGGAGGAGGAGGAGACAGATGAGGAGGAGATGGAGGAGATGGAGGAGGAGGAGTTGGAGGAGGAGATGGAAGAGGAGGAGATGGAGGATGAGGAGGAGGAGGAGGAAGAGGAAGAGGAGATGAACGAGGAGGAGACGGAGGAGGAGGAGGAGACGGAGGAGGAGGAGGAGGAGACGGAGGAGGAGGAGGAGGAGGAGGAGACGGAGGAGGAGGAGATGGAGGAGCAGGATGATATGGAGGAGATGGAGGAGGAGGAGGAGGAGTTGGAAGAGGAGATCGATGAGATGGATGAGGAGGAGATGGATGAGGAGGAGATGGAGGAGGAGGATGAGGAGATGGAGGAGGAGGAGTTGGAGAAGGAGGAGATGGAGGAGGAGGAGGAGGAGGAGATGGAGGATGAGGATGAGGAGGTGGTAGAGGAGGAGGAGAAGGAGGAGGAGGAGTTGGAGGAGGAGATGGAGGAGGAGAAAAAGAAGGAGGAGGATAAGGAGGAGAAAGAGAAGAAAGAGGAGAAGAATGATCGGAAGGAGGAGGAGGAGAAGGAGATAAAGGAGGAGGAGTGTAATAATAATAATAATGAGGAGGACGAGGAGGAGGAGGAGGAGGAGAAAAAGAATACAAATAAGAAGAAGGAGGAGGAGGAGAATGATGAGAAGGAGGAGAAGAAGGAGGAGAAGAAAAAGAATACGAATAAGAAGAAGAAGGAGGAGGAGGAGAATGATGAGAAGGAGGAGAAGAAGGAGGAGGAGAAAAAGAAGAAGGAGGAGGATAAGGAGGAGAAAGAGAAGGAGAAGAAGAATGACAGGAAGGAGGAGGAGGAGTGTAATAACACTAATAATGAGGAGGAGGAGGAGAAAAAGAATACGAATAAGAAGACGAAGGAGGAGGAGGAGAATGATGAGAAGGAGGAGAAGAAGGAGGAGGAGAAAAAGAAGAAGGAGGAGGATAAGGAGGAGAAAGAGAAGAAGGAGAAGAAGAATGACAGGAAGGAGGAGGAGGAGTGTAATAACACTAATAATGAGGAGGAGGAGGAGGAGGAGAAAAAGAATACGAATAAGAAGACGAAGGAGGAGGAGGAGAATGATGAGAAGGAGGAGAAGAAGGAGGAGAAGAAAAAGAAGAAGGAGGAGGATAAGGAGGAGAGAGAGAAGAAGGAGAAGAAGAATGACAGGAAGGAGGAGGAGGAGAAGGAGATAAAGGAGGAGGAGTGTAATAATATTAATGAGGAGGAGGAGGAGGAGGAGAAAAATAATACGAATAAGAAGAAGAAGGAAGAGGAGGAGAATGATGAGAAGGAGGAGAAGAAGGAGGAGGAGAAATGGAAGAAGGAGGAGGATAAGGAGGAGAAAGAGAAGGAGAAGAAGAATGACAGGAAGGAGGAGGAGGAGGAGGAGATAAAGGAGGGGGAGTGTAATAATAATAATAATGAGGAGGAGGAGTGAAGTGCTGGGGTCTGAACCCCCAGCCCTGAATTAAGGTTGACATATGGGTGGCTCCCACAGCCCTTTAAGAGGAGGGGATGAGTTTGCCTTTTGGCTTTCCTCCAGGGTGCGGCCGGCCTTGCAAGGAGAGCCCTCAGGTAAACAAGCCCCAGGTGCCCTGCATTTTGGTAACAAGTGCCAGGTGTCCTGTTTGGGGATAAAAGCTGGGCCCACTTGCAGGAAGGGTTGGAGAGTCTGTCTGTGGAGTGGGCGCACTTCACAGAGTTTTCTTGTTGGGGAAGGACCTCCTGACCACTCATGCAACCGGATCACAGTCAGGTCTGGCACATACAAACACGGGCTTTGTGGGGAGGCAACATGGGGTTACTTCTGTCATATGTAACTGCCTTGTTCTCCTGGTTGTCTCCCATTTTCTCTGTGGGTTATCTCGTGTCTCTGTTTGTTCTATCTGTTATGAGCGATATTGTGTCATTCCTGGGGTCGCTGGGGTTGATGTCTATCTGACTTGTTTGTACCCCCAGCAATCCTCTATATACTGACCCCTTTACGTGAAATAGAACCTACGTACTGGATTGTTGGTCTGCTGCTGGCTGTGTCTTTTGTACTGGGCCTACTAATTGGCAAAACAAAATTGGTGACGAGGATGGCCCCGTCTGATGTTCCCGGTTGGGAAGATCCCGTGTACAGTTCGCTGGCTCTTGAATGGTTTAAATTTGGAGGGCCATGTGAACAGTGGGAGAAACGGTTGGCAGAGGCTGAACCACAGGATGTATTGGAAACTATTCAAAAGTTTTCCAATAAGGCACGGGATGCTGTAACCTTCGGGAGACGGGGTTGGATTTTGTTAACAGCGTATAAGAAACAGCACCAGCAGAAAGAACAATTACTGGTAGAATGTTCCCACATGCGAGATCAGATTATGACTCTAGAAACTTTAAATAAGCTCCTTACTGACAAGCTGGACACTTGCCAAGCTGTGCCTGAGAAGGCTACAGTGCAAGTTGCCCAGTGTAAACGTGGGAAGAGAAGGGGGCACACTAGTCATAAGAAGGTTCACTCAGAAGTTGTAGAGGTGGATGTGCACTGTAATCCTGATGACTCGGATGATGATATTTGGTACCCTGCGGAGTCCAATGGGGCTGGTGCCTCAGATGACTCTGCAGATGCAAGACCAGTCATCAGGAGAAAGATAGAATTTTCCGAAAACCAGGCGCCAGTGAACAAACCCACAATGGAGGATTTTACACAGCAAGAAATTAATGATATCTTTGCACGATTTAGTCAGAGGCCAGGAGAGACCCTGCTTGCTTGGATGGTACGTTTGTATGATCAGGGAGCATCAGGGGTTAGCCTGGACAACTTGGACTGTAAAAAGTTTGTGACACTGAGTTTTGACCCTCTTGTGCAGGATGCATTTCGGAATAATGATCAAACTACCAATCTATTGGCTGTAGCTGCTGCAGGGTGCAAGGCAAAATACCCCCTGGAGAATAGCTGGCCAGGCTCTGACCGACCGTGGTATACTCTGCGGGATGGTATACAACGGGTAAAGGAAGAAGGCATGAAACTGGCCATTCATGTGGAACATGCTGAGGTATTAATGCAGCTTAGATTGTCTGTGCCCATGAGAAATGCGATGATTAAAACTGCTCCACCGGCATATAAGAATGTTCTTGTGACTCTCCTACTTAGTGAAACAGGGAATCCCATTAGAGCTGTAATTGAGAAAATGCAGCAGCTGGGTGACCTTGGAGACTGGGGCCCCCGGGAGTGTCAGGGGTATCGAGAATTCCGACGTCAACGGGGCCCCTGGGAGAGTACAGGGACTCGAGACACCCGACACCGTAAAACTACCGAATATAGGATGTCTCGAGGACAAATGTTTAAAAGTTTGCTAAAAGATGGTGTACCTCTCACTAGGATTGATGGTCTTGATACCAATGAACTATGGAGGATGTATAAACAGAGAGGGTTACAGAAACCCCGTAGGAAGGTGCAAAATTATCAGGCATATGATTTGGGAGCTGCTCAGCCTACAGCACCCCCTCTGGAACCTCAGCAGGACCCCGCCTCTGCTCGCGGCAGGCCCCCTGTTGCTCCAGAGAGGAACCACGAGTGGCAGGAGGACTCTGACTTGTATCCCTCACAAGAAACTAGGCATTATAATTCTTTATGAAATGTTGGCCAAGCTCCGGTACATTGGGCGCGGGAGGACCGGCGACCTCATGTGGAGCTACAGATATTCTGGAAAAACCGGTCCTCTCAGATAGTAAAAGCTTTAGTGGATACCGGAGCGGAGGCCTCCTTAATCTATGGGAACCCTGAGAAATTCAAAGGGCAGTCTGTGATTATTACAGGGCTGGGCGGCAAGCAAATCGAGGCGGTACAAACCCAAATTAATATGAGAATTGGACACCTTCCGAAACGATAGTATACAGTTATGATTGTTCCCATTCCAGAGTATATAATTGGAATGGATATTCTGAAGGGACTTACTTTGAATCTCCCTGATGGTCGGTATCAATTTGGAGTAAGGAATTATATCACTAATAAGGCAATTTTAGTTGGAAAGATAAAGATGCCTCCCGTTCAAATTCCAGCTGCGACCAAGGTCGTATCCATGAAACAGTACAGGATTCCAGGTGGGCATGAAGAAATTTCTCAAACGATCAAAGATTTACTGGCTGCAGGAGTTATAAAACCAACTACCACTGTGTGGAACAGTCCAATCTGGCCAGTTAAGAAGGCTGATGGATCCTGGAGAATGACTGTGGACTATAGGGAATTGAACAAGAGCACCCCGCCTCTTGCGGCAGCTGTACCTGATATGGTCACTTTGATAGAAAGAGTTCAGAGGCATCCTGGCACGTGGTATGCTGTCATCGATTTAGCCAATGCATATTTTACGATCCCAATTGCAGAAGAGCATTGGGATCAATTTGCATTCACATGGCAAGGGTGACAGTACACCTTTACCAGGTTGCCTCAAGGATGGGTGCATAGTCCAACTATTTGTCATAGAATAGTGGCTGAGCACCTGGATGAGGTACAGCTTCCCCCTCATATGCAGATTGTCCACTTTATTGATGACATTCTGATTCAGGGGAGCAATGAGACTGAAGTACAACAAATGCTCGAAGTGCTCCTAGTGCATATGAGGCAGAAAGGCTGGGAGATCAATCCAACTAAAATCCAAGGGCCGTCTCAGACAATCACATTTTTAGGAATCCATTGGCACTGTGGTCATCAAGAAATACTACCTAAGGCTTGGTAGAAGATCCTTGACTTTGCAACACCACGAAATAAGAAAGAGGCACAGAGATTTATCGGGCTGTTTGGTTTCTGGAGACAACACATTCCCCATTTGGGACAGATTTTGGCCCCATTATACAGGGTGACCAGAAAAATATGAATTTGAATGGGGGAATGAGCAGCAGGCTGCCTTTGAGTTGGCTAAAGAGGCTATTCAAAGGGCTTTAGACTTATGGCCCATGCAGGAAGGCGAAGTGGAACTGAACGTATCTGTAAATGGGTCATATGCTAATTGGAGCCTCTGGCAAAAACAAGGGAGGAGAAAAGTCCCCTTGGGATTTTGGGGAAGAAAGTTGCCAGAGGCAGGGAACAACTACACGCCCTTTGAGAAGCAACTGTTAGCCTGCTATTGGGCCTTGGCAGAAACTGAACAGCTTACGATAGGCCACGAAGTGGCTCTGCGCCCTGAAATCCCTATTATGCACTGGGTTAAAAGCTCCCCAAAAACCCACCGAATAGGGCATGCTCAGGAATCCAGTATTATGAAATGGAAATGGTACATTCAAGACAGAGCAAAGGTGGGACCTGGTGGTGTTGCTGCCCTTCATGAACAAATAGTGGCTGCCCCCATGCAGGATCAAGAGGTAAATCCTGATCCTATAGTTGACTGGGAATCCCCTGTGCAATGGGGAAAGACCCTGGATCAATTGCTACCTCTTGAAAGGGAACATGCATGGTTTACAGATGGGTCAGCTAAATATATAGGAGGGAAAAGGTTTTGGAAGGCAGTGGCTTATCACCCTCACACAGGAAAATTTTTGGAGACCACAGGAGAAGGGGAAAGTAGCCAATATGCTGAGTTATATGCAGCATATATGGCTTTAAAACAGGAGGATTTAGGGGAGTGTGATCTGTATACCAATTCCTGGTCAGTGGCTAATGGATTGGCTACCTGGTTGCCAACATGGGTAGCCAAGGATTGGAAAATTTATTCTAAGACGGTCTGGGGAAAGGAAATATGGAAGGATATTTGGGAACTAGTTCAAAGAACAAAGGTGACAGTGTTTCATGTCGATGCTCATAGCAACATAAATTCACTTGAGCGACTTTACAATTCTGTCACCGATAACCGGGCAAAGATTTCCCAAGCCGCACTGGAGTTCCCTCAGGAAGGGGACCATGAAGGCTTGGCGAAATGGGCACACCAAAAATGTGGGCATCTTGGGGAGAAGGCCACTTACAAGTGGGCCTAAGAGCGTGGCATAGTCATGTCACTGGACATGATCAAAACAATAATTGCCCAATGCCCTGTGTGCCAACACACTCATAAACGCCCGGTACCAAATATCATAAAAGGAGAACTGGGAAGAGGGAAATTGCCAGGACAGATCTGGCAAATGGACTATATCCGACCTTTACCCCAGGACCGAGGGTGCAAATACATCTGCACCGCTGTAGACACATACTCGGGATATTTAATAGCTTATCCCTGCAAGAAAGCCACACACCATAGTACTACTTCCACCATAGATATAATGATTTTGTACTATGGGATCCCCTTACAAATCCAAACTGATAATGGCTCTCATTTTCGAAACAAATTTGTACAACAATATGCGGAGCAGCATAATATTCAGTGGGTCTTTCATATACCATACTATCCCCAGGCTGCAGGATTAATCGAACGAATGAATGGGCTATTGAAGGAACAGTTAAAAAAGCTGGGAAATTGAAAGCTATCCCGATGGAGAACTAACCTCATGGATGCTCTCCATACCCTCAACAACAGGCCCATTGGGGAGATGGAGACGCCCTTGATGCGCATGACTACGCCCAATCTCCAGATACAGCCTTTAACGGTAACTGAAACATTGATCTATTGGGAAATTATCCCGGGTGCGATGGCACCCTACCGGGCCACTCCAGAGGCTGCTGGGCTAGATCTCTATGCATTAGAACTGGTAAAGATAAACCGGAGCCAGACAAGGGTTATTAACACCGGGATAGGAGTCCAGATTCCCCCAGGACACTTTGGTCTGATAACTGCTCACTCAAACTTAGCCCTGAAAGGTGTTCACGTCATGGGAGGAGTGATTGATGCCGACTATCAGGGAGAGATTAAGGTAATCCTTTTAAATAATGGTGAAGAAGATTTGGCTATTCAACCCAAGGATAGAATAGCACAACTATTAATACTACCAATTTTGAAAACAACAGTAAGGAAGGGGGACCCACCCCAAGTTACTACTGTTCATGGGGACAAAGGATTTGGATCCACCAACTTTAGTAATGGGGCAAAGGTATGGGTCCAAGGGCCGAGTGGGCCCCCTGAGACAGCTGAAGTAATAGCCGTAGGAAAAGATAACACTGTCCTAATTATGAGACCTGGGCAGGAAAAATGGGAACATGTCCCCGCAAATAAGTGTTATTTGCGGGAATAACGAAATGGTATAGAATCTTGTACAGCGCCGCCGGAGTATGAGAACATCTACACTGAATCTGACTTCATGAACTGCAACGTAACGTACTGCTGAACTGCGCCAAGTAGATGAACTCTGCTCCAGACTACAACATACTGGAAATAGGACCGCACCTGATCTTCCAATGAAAAGACTACGACAGTGAAGCAACGACCGAGATGACTGCAGCAACATCTGCATCTAATGGACTGAGACTAATTCAAGATAAAGAAGAGACACTTGTACACCTACGGACGGTATAGAGGCTGTGGTCCACCCATATGTCAAAGGGCCGAATGAAGTGCTGGGGTCTGAACCCCCAGCCCTGAATTAAGGTTGACATATGGGTGGCTCCCACAGCCCTTTAAGAGGAGGGGATGAGTTTACCTTTTGGCTTTCCTCCAGGGTGCGGCCGGCCTTGCAAGGAGAGCCCTTGGGTAAACAAGCCCCAGGTGCCCTGCATTTTGGTAACAAGTGCCAGGTGTCCTGTTTGGGGATAAAAGCTGGGCCCACTTGCAGGAAGGGTTGGAGAGTCTGTCTGTGGAGTGGATGCACTTCACAGAGTTTCCTGTTGGGGAAGGACCTCCTGACCACTCATGCAACCGGATCGCAGTCAGGTCTGGCACATACAAACACAGGCTTTGTGGGGAGGCAACATGGGGTTACTTCTGTCATATGTAACTGCCTTGTTCTCCTGGTTGTCTCCCATTTTCTCTGTGGGTTATCTCGTGTCTCTGTTTGTTCCATCTGTTATGAGCAATATTGTGTCATTCCTGGGGTCGCTGGGGTTGATGTCTATCTGACTTGTTTGTACCCCCAGCAATCCTCTATATACTGACCCCTTTACGTGAAATAGAACCTACGTACTGGATTGTTGGTCTGCTGCTGGCTGTGTCTTTTGTACTGGGCCTACTAATTGGCAAAACAAGGAGGAGAAGGAGGAGTAGGAGAAAAAGAATACGAATAAGAAGAAGAAGGAGGAGGAGGAGAATGATGAGAAGGAGGAGAAGAAGGAGGAGGAGAAAAAGAATACGAATAAGAAGAAGGAGTAGTAGGAGGAGAATGATGAGAAGGAGAAGAAGGAGGAGGAGAAAAAGAAGAAGGAGGAGGATAAGGAGGAGAAAGAGAAGGAGAAGAAGAATGACAGGAAGGAGGAGGAGGAGAAGGAGATAAAGGAGGAGGAGTGTAATAATAAAAATAATGAGGAGGAGGAGGAGAAGGAGGAGGAGAAAAAGAATACGAATAAGAAGAAGAAGGAAGAGGAGGAGAATGATGAGAAGGAGGAGAAAAAAGAGGAGGAGAAAAGAAGGAGGAGGATAAGGAGGAGAGAGAGAAGAAGGAGAAGAAGAATGACAGGAAGGAGGAGGAGGAGAAGGAGATAAAGGAGGAGGAGTGTAATAATAATAGTAATGAGGAGGACAAGGAGGAAGAGGAGGAGAAGAAAATACAAATAAGACGACGAAGGAGGAGGAGGAGAATGATTAGGAGGAGAAGAAGGAGGAGGAGAAATGGAAGAAGGAGGAGGATAAGGAGGAGAAAGAGAAGGAGAAGAAGAATGACAGGAAGGAGGAGGAGGAGGAGGAAGAGATGGAGGAGGAGGAGGAGATGGATGAGGAGGAGGAAGAGACGGATGAGGAGGAGGAAGAGATGGATGAGGAGGAGGAAATGGAGGAGGAGGAGGAGGAGGAGAATGAGGAGAATGATGAGGAGGAGGAGAATGAGGAGAATGATGAGAAGGAGGAGGAGAATGAGGAGGAGAAAAAGAAGGAGGAGGATAAGGAGGAGAAAGAGAAGAAGGAGGAGAAGAATGATCGGAACGAGGAGGAGGAGAAGGAGATAAAGGAGGAGGAGTGTCATAAGAATAAAAATGAGGAGGAGGAGGAGGAGGAGGAGATAAACAATACGAAGAAGAAGAAGGAGGAGGAGGAGGAAAACGAGGCGAAGGAGGAGACGGAGGAGGAGAAAAAGAAGAAGGAGGAGGATAAGGAGAAGAAGGAGAAGAAAAATGATAGGAAGGAGGAGGAGGAGAAGGAGATAAAGGAGGAGGAGTGTAATAATAATAATAATGAGGAGGAGGAGGAGAAAAAGAATACGAATAAGAAGAAGAAGAAGAAGAAGAAGGAGGAGGAGAAAAAGAAGAAGGAGTAGGATAAGGAGGAGAAAGAGAAGGAGAAGAAGAATGACAGGAAGGAGGAGGAGGAGAAGGAGGAGAAAGAGAAGGAGAAGAAGAATGACAGGAAGGAGGAGGAGCAGAAGGAGGAGAAAGAGAAGGAGAAGAAGAATGACAGGAAGGAGGAGGAGCAGAAGGAGGAGAAAGAGAAGGAGAAGAAGAATGACAGGAAGGAGGAGGAGCAGAAGGAGGAGAAAGAGAAGGAGAAGAAGAATGACAGGAAGGAGGAGGAGCAGAAGGAGGAGAAAGAGAAGGAGAAGAAGAATGACAGGAAGGAGGAGGAGCAGAAGGAGGAGAAAGAGAAGGAGAAGAAGAATGACAGGAAGGAGGAGGAGCAGAAGGAGGAGAAAGAGAAGGAGAAGAAGAATGACAGGAAGGAGGAGGAGCAGAAGGAGGAGAAAGAGAAGGAGAAGAAGAATGACAGGAAGGAGGAGGAGCAGAAGGAGGAGAAAGAGAAGGAGAAGAAGAATGACAGGAAGGAGGAGGAGCAGAAGGAGGAGAAAGAGAAGGAGAAGAAGAATGACAGGAAGGAGGAGGAGCAGAAGGAGGAGAAAGAGAAGGAGAAGAAGAATGACAGGAAGGAGGAGGAGCAGAAGGAGGAGAAAGAGAAGGAGAAGAAGAATGACAGGAAGGAGGAGGAGCAGAAGGAGGAGAAAGAGAAGGAGAAGAAGAATGACAGGAAGGAGGAGGAGCAGAAGGAGGAGAAAGAGAAGGAGAAGAAAATAAATTATAAGGAGGAGAAAAGAAGAAGGAGAAGAAGAATGACAGGAAGGAGGAGGAGGAGGAGGTGGAGAGAAATGATCAGGAGAAGAAGAAGAACGAGGAAGAGGGGAAGAAGGAGAAGGAGAAGGAGGAGGAGAAGGAGAAGCAGTCACTGGAGCAACCCACTGTGAGCAGACGTGGCTTGCAGTGCTCTGTGTTGCTGGTACCCAGCTGTGGCGTCAGCAAATCACTCGCTTGGGTTTCTAATTACCAGCATGTGGCAGCTCTCAGTGAGGTGATAAGAACTGTGCCTAGAAAAAATAAAATAAAGTGCTGATTTTCCTGAAAGTTGTAGTTAGCCTGACGGAAGTGAGTTTATCTTTGTTGAAGGACAGCTAACATCTTCATCTCCTGAATGGTTCTCTGTAGAAAATGAGTTCAGCCAGAATGTGTGATTTGTTCTGTTACTGTTGGTGTGGCAGTGATGTGGTGGAAGAAGGATCAATGCACAATCCTCTCCCCTCTTCCCATCCCAAAGTGTGCTGGAGAATTAACACTGTTTTCAGTCTAATTTGGCACAGACAGAGTACAAGCTGTTTTTCAGTGGTGGTGGGTTGAGTATCAGCAGCCGTTGTTTGCACAGGGGAGCGTTTTCTGTCTTGTTGTGCACTCGTGCTGTGCTCTCAATGAGTCCCTTCTGCATCCACTCAGTCCTCAGGTACCTGGCAACCACCCATCCAGGCACCCGTGGGGAAGCTCCCTCTGCTGCACGGCCTCACCGCCCCTCCGGACAGCGTCCTCAGTGGGTTGCTGAACTCAGACGTGCGGAGCTCGGTGGACTCCAGCCTCATGGCCAAGGGAGGAGCACAGGTAAGGCTCTGTCTTCTCTGGGAACATTAGATTTAAAGAAAGAATTTTCAGTTGCTGTTGAGATGATGTGCCCTTGTAGGACAGGAGCCCCTTTGCTGTAAGGAGAGCATGGCCTCCTAAAGATTTATGCTCTCCCAGCTAGACGTGGCTCCAGCAGAACAAGGGTAGCAGCATAATCCTGAGCTGCTTCTGGGAATGCAGCATCTTCCCTGCTGTGTCAGTAATGGTTGTGCGTGAAGCCCCAAGGAACGGAGAGCTGTGATGCTGCCCTAGTAACAGCTGCCTCACCGTGGCTGCTCCGTTAGACTCTGGGCCTTTGTGCTGCATTTCCTCTGTGTTTGCTGTAAAGTACTTTGCTGGAGAACCCATTCACAGAGCAGCAACTGCAAAGGCTTAAGCCTTTAGGCCTGACTCTTGTCTCCAAACAAGGAGCAGCCTGTTGGGGCCAAATTCGTCACTGCAATGTGAATGTGTCTGGGAACAAACAGCCATTGCTGGATTTCGGTACAGCAGCAGGACTTTGGGAATCCATTATGAAATGGCAATTGCTGCCCAACAGCCAGGCTCTGTCAACCCAGATGGGTGATATCTTCATCCTAATTAGATATTCCTGGCCCTCTGGGAAATATAATTCATTTCTAGTTTCATGAGATGGCAGTAGAAAAGCATTTCCATGGGCAAGCCTCAGCTTGCAGCCCCAGCCGTTCTCCAGCATCCTTACAAGACAGAGAGAGGGAAAGGATTCCTGTAACAAGCCCTACAGGGGGAAATCTGGGTGGTAATGAGGTGAGGTGATGAAAACCTGGCTTCGTGTAGCCTGTGGATCGAAGTTGAATACTCCAAGGAAAGAAGTGTGTGGTTTTAGTGAGTTGCTGAGACACGAGGGATGTTGGGTGAGAATGGAGGCTGCTGCTCTCTGTGCGATCCCACTGACATCCCCTCCATCCCCTGCCTCTGCTCTTCCTCTCCCCACACAGGTGGCCTCCGAGCACAGAGGCAACACACAGCACTCCTCTGGCTGCGGGGACATGCCCGAGGATGATCCAGGTACATCCCCAAGTTGAGAACCACCCTGGCAAGGGCAGGCTTGGCCTGGCCAGCCTGGCGAACAGCACCCAGGCCAGGCCAGCAGCACTGTGCGCACGGGGGCTGGCCGTGCACGGCTGCCCCTCCCTGGGGATAAACCTCGGTGGTGGGGGGCGGTCAGGATCTTGCCCATCACCCGCCCAGCCCCTCACCTACAGCTCTTCTTCCCCTGCAGGCATCGCCTCACTCCCGCACCCCCCAGCTTGAAGACGACGGCCCTCCCTCTTCAGGAGGGTGCTCCGGGCTCTGCGCAGGGCTTTCTGCTTCACCTGCGCTGTGGGACAGCCAGAGCAGCAGTGTCCCGCTGCCAGCGCCAGGCGGGTCCCCAGAGGAGGCTGCTGGCCCTGAGCCTGCACCACGAACAGAGGGAGCGGCACGGGGAGGCTCGCCAGGGTGGCTGCATGGACAGTGCCCCAGGCGTTCAGCTGCCCCGAGGACACGGCTGCTTTCTGAGGCCAATTCTTCCCCAGTGCTCGTCTCTGTCTGGTCCATCTCGAGAGACAGACGGCTGCAGGCAAGGCCCATGCCGGCAGGCAGAGCTGGAGAGCCCCGGTGCCTGCTCTTCTCCAGGCCGAGCAGAGCCCACGCGCCCTCGGCCTCTGCCTGTGCCTCTGCTGCTCCAGCTCCCCACCAGCTGGGCCCCCCCCGGCCTCGCTCCACGGTGTCAGCCTGGCCCCGGGCAGCCCCAGCCCGCACCTGGTGCCCAGGCACAGCCTCCCCTGTGCCCGGCGGCGCACAGGAACCCCTTCCCTGCGGTGCCGCTCGCACCCTTGCTAGCACAGTCTGGCTGCGGGACTGCCCCTGCTGCCCGGGCACGCTGCCCACCCGCTGCCCACGTTGGCCTCCAGGCCCCTTCCCACAGCCACTGCTGCTCTCCAGCCACCCAGTCCTGGCCCCACCTCCTGCAGGGCGTCCGCCCATCCCTGGGCCGAGGCTCAGCGCTTGCCTTTGCTGAACTTCCCGGAGTCCACGGCAGCCCAGTCCTCTGCCCCAGCCAAGAGCTGCCCGGCCTCCAGAACTGCCACTGCCACCCCCAGCGTGGAGGTCTGCCCTGTCCCGGCTGTCACCGTGATCCCTGGCACGCTCCACCTCCCAGGAAAGGCACTGGAGAAGAGCAGCCCGTCAGGAACCTCCCCAGGAAGGAGCCACCAGCCAGGCTCGGCAGACCCAGTGCCACCCCCTGGAGCTATGCCAAGCGGCCAACGCACCACCCAGCCCTGGCGCCGGTCACACAGCCTCCCCTCTCTGCTCAGTCCCACGGCCAGGGGCAAACCCAGAGGGCCTCAAGCCTGCCTGGCACCACTGGCCCTGGGGAGAGCTCAGCTGGCTCTTCCCTGTCCCCTGCTCCTCCAGCACGTCCCTGGGAATGACGTCCCGCAGCGGTTCTGCCAACACCTGCCTGGGGATGGAGTAGCCTGGAGCTTCTCCCACCGCTCCTCCTTGCCCTTCTGCAAGAGGGCGCTGGCAGTTGCTCAGATCGCCCACAGTCTCCCCAGATCAGCCGGCCCTTCCGGAGAGCAGAGCGTGGCTTTGCACTGGCCCGGCTGCCCCCAGCCCTGGGATGCTCCCCAGGCAGTCACACAGCCATCTGGTGAACAGTTCAATGAAGGTACTGAAAGGCCACTGCCAGCCCGAGCGGGAGGTCACCCGCTGCTCTGCTTGGCCACCAGTATCCTGTCTCTCTCTTCAGCAATGGTGAGGTGGATGGGTGCACTTTCCATAGGGCAGGGAGATCCACAGCTTCTTGCTCTCCACTAAGAGCAAAACCATGACACAGGGAAAACTGGATTACAGCCATCCCAGAGTGTAAGCAAAGCTGTGAGGAGAGAGGCTCCAGAGTGCATTGATCTGCAGGGGCTTTGGGAGGTTCCTCTGTCTGCCCTGAAACCAAGGGAACACTGCAGCCCCAGGATGTTCGCTGGTTCAGAGCTGCTAATAAAGTGAGAAAGAACATTTCCTGGCAGTGTCAGACCTCCTGTGAGATTGCCAGTAGTGTGCAGGAGACACTGACACGCACAGTTGTTCCTCCAGGTGTGCACTCCAGTGCTGTGGGTTCTAGAGATGATCTGGCGTACTACTTAGCAGCAGCCGTGGCAATCTCGTTCTATGTGCTAGCTGCCATCACTTGCTGTGTGGGGTGAGTTATGGGGAGATTTTTTCTGCCAAACTTGTGTATCAGAAGGCTGCCATTACTCCTGAGGCATTTAGAGGCAGGGTATGCTGCGTGCCGAGTTAGTTACTGGCCAGGCTCTACTGAGATTTCTGCCCTGAGATGTTTTAACTCAGACAATCTCTTCTGAAACCCCTTCTCACTGTGGCAAGTGTTAGTCAGAAGTGACTTTACCTTGACAAGAGCAGACCCAATGACACGGGTCTTGTCTGTACAGGTGTCGGTATCTCTTTGCATACGTAGTTTGAAGAGAGAATGGCGAGCACCTCAGCAAAGAGAGAGCTGAGGCGGTCCCCTTGCCCGGCCAGGGACAGGCAGGGAGCTGAGTGCTGGTCTCTGCTGGGCACGGGGAGAAAGGAGAACAGGAGGCTCTCTCCTGGCCCTGCAGTGCCATGTCCAGCCTTGCTGCCGTCAGTCTGAGGTGGAAAGAAATGCAGCCCCCTTCAGTGGGCTTTTCTGGAGCAGGGAGCACATTCACTGAGGAAAAGGTGCTGAAAACAAAACCCAGATGCTGGAGAGCTTGAGGTGTGAGGTTGATGCATGGTAGTTAGCACGCACGCTTGGAAAAAGTGGTTATTTTGTTGGCAAGTTGGCAAGTGCTTGCCGCTTCAAACAATACCTTTTCTAGTGCGTGTGTGCAGACACAGGCGCCCTGCCTGCAGCCGAGTGCAAGGGCCCCTGGAGACTCTGCCGGGAGGGGGAATTATCTCGGCGAGTGAATAGCTTGTGGGCAACTTGCAGGAGCTGAGCCTTGGGGGGAAAAAGTCTCAGAAAATCTGCAGCAGCCTCAGAAATCAGAGCAGCAGGGGCTGGGGAAGATCTGTGGCTTGCTTTGTGCGTGCCATGTGTCACCCCTGCCTGCTGTGGTCGGTGACATGAAGTGTGCACTGGTGTAGTGTGACCCAGCTCATGGCCCTGCAGTCCCACGGTGTCCTCCCTGTGTGGCACTGCAGTCCCCTGGCCTCACAGGGAGAGCTTCCTTGGGGACCATGGGTGAAGGGAGCCTGTGAGCTGCTCCCAGTGCCCTGTCTTCCATCATCCCAGCAGAAACCACCCTGCCTGCTTGTGCCTCTGCATCTTGGGGAAGAGAAAACCCAACTCAGAGCCGTCTGTCTGCAGTGCAGATATGACCTATGCTCGGCTGCCGGCCAGAGGCTCGGTACAGCCTCTCATACGTCCTGTAAAACCTTTCCAGTTGTTCAAATATCCAGTGCTACAAAAGACTTGCTGTCAGTGGGGTGGTGAGTGGGGTTCCAAGCTGTGTTAGGATTTCGGTCTCATCTCTCGGGATCCCTGGCAAAACCAGGACACTGATCCTTTCCTGCTTGCTTCTTTAGGGGCCTGGGTTTCTGGGAATGGCTTTCTGAGCAGGTACCGGACATGGAGGCTTTGTGTTGTGTCTTGGACAGCTCCCCGTGCAAAGTAAGTGCTGTGTGTGTGACCAGGGAGCAAGCTGTGAATAAACAGGGTGAAATGCTGTATTGAGGTGCACTGACAGCAGCATGATGTTCTCGGCATAAAGGCTTCGCAGAGGCGAGCAGGACTGACCTGTGAAGTGTCAGAGGTTACAGCAGCAGTACTAGGGCATTGTTTTCTGCAGAGATGAGAGGATCTGGAGGTTTATGCTGATCTCAGTGTGTTCTGAGTTGACTTCCTGAGCCCTCTCCCCAGCATCTCGCCTCACCAGGCTGGAGGAGTGTGCTGCGTGGAGAGGAGAGGACTGGGTCTGAAAGTGCCTCGGTAGACAGAGGCTAGTCTGAAAGGAGACTCAGGCTTCTAGGGATGTCTTTCCTTCCACGCAGTGAGCTTGCCATGCTTTGAAGAAGACCCCCCCCACCCCGTCAGCTCCTCAGCACAGTGCTATGGGAGGGTTTTGGTGAGCGTGTTTTAACAGGAGCCGTGGTGGCTTGCACAGGCCGTGTGGGCTGCCTCCTGCTAGACCCGGCTACGCCACTGGCAGTGGGGAGGCTGCTCCATTCACCCTTCACTTAGCAGGCATTTAAAGTGCTGGCATCCTGCTCCGCTGGCAATACTGTAAATATTGCAAATTTTCCACTGTAAATACTGCAAATTTACCACTGAAATTATTGGAAATTAAACACTGTAAATATTGCAAACTAACCACTGTAAATATTGCAAATTTAACACTGTAAATATTGCAAATATACCACTGAAATTGTAGCAAATTTACCACTGAAATTATGAAAATTTACCAATGTAAATATTGCAAATTTACCACTGAAATTGTAGCAAATTAACCACTGTAAATATTTAAAAATTTCCACTGTAAGAAATGCAAATTTACCACTGAAATTATTGCAAATAAACCACTGTAAATATTGAAAATTAACCACTGTAAATATTGCAAATTTACCACTGAAATTATTGCAAATCTTCCACTGTAAATATTGCAAATTTACCTCTGAAATTATAGCAAAGTTTCCATTGAAATTATAGCAAATTAATCACTGTAAATATTGAAAATTTTCCACTCTAAATATTGCAAATTTTCCGCTGTAAATATTGCAAATTTATCACTGAAATTATTGCAAATTTTCCACAGTACATATAGCAAATTTGCATCCTAAATTATACCAATTTACCAGTGAAATTATAGCAAATTAACCACTGTAAATATTGCAAACAAACCACTGTAAATATTGCAAATTTTCCACTCTAAATATTGCAAATTTTCCACAGTAAATATTGAGAATTTACCTCTGAAGTTATAGCAAATTAACCACTGAAATTACAGCAAATTGACCACTGTATATATTGCAAATTAACCACAGTAAATATTGCAAATATTCTACTCTAAATATTACAAAATTAGCAGTGAAATTTTTCCAAATTAAACATGGTAATTATTGCAAACTACCCACTGTAAATATTGAAAATTTTCCACTGTAAATATTGCAAATTTACCACTGAAATTGTAGCAAATTTACCTCTGAACCTATGCAAATTTACCACTGTAAATTTTGCAAATATACCTCTGAAATTATAGCAAATTAACCACTGTAAATATTGCAAGTTTTCCTCTGTAAATACTGCAAATTTACCACAGAAATTATAGCAAATTAACCACTGTAAATATTGCAAATTTTCCACTGTAAGTATTGCAAATTTACCACTGAAATTATTGCAAATTAACCACTATAAATATTGCGTATTAGCCACTGTAAATATTGCAAATTTTCCACTGTAAATACTGAAAATTTACCACTGAAATTATTGGAAATTAAACACTGTAAATATTGAAAATTTTCCACTGTAAGTATTGCAAATTTAACACTGAAATTACTGCAAATTAACCACTATAAATATTGCATATTAACCACGGTAAATATTGCAAATTTTCCACTGAAAATACTGCAAATTTACCAGTGAAATTATTGGAAATTAAACACTGTAAATATTACAAACTAACCTCTGTAATTGTAGCAAATGTACCTCTGAAATAATGCAAAATAACCACTGTAAATATTGCAAATTTTCCACTGTAAATATTGCAAACTAACCTCTGTAAATATTGCAAATTTTCAACTGTGCATATTGCAAATTTACAACTGAAATTATTGCAAATTAACCGCTGTAAATATTGCAAACTAACCAACGTAAATATTGCAAATTTTCCACTGTAAATATTGCAAATCTTCCTCTGAAATTATAGCAAAGTAACCACTGAAATTATAGCAAATTGACCACTGTAAATATTGTAAATTAACCACCGTAAATATTGCAAATTTTCCACTCTAAATATTGCAAATTTTACACAGTAAATATTGAGAATTTACCTCTGCTATTATAGCAAAATATCCACTGAAATTATAGCAAATTAACCACTGTATATATTGCAAATTAACCACAGTATATATTGCAAATATTCTACTCTAAATATTGCAAATTTAGCAGTGAAATCTTTCCAAATTAAACACTGTAAATATTGCAAACTAACCACTATAAATATTGAAAATTTTCCTCTGAAATTATAGGAAAGTAACCACTGAAAGTATAGCAAATTAACCACTGTAAGTATTGAAAATTTTCCACTCTAAATACTGCAAATTTTCCACTGAAATTATTGGAAATTAAATACTGTAAATATTGCAAACTAACCAATGTAAATATTTCAAATTTTCCACTGTATATATTGCAAATTTACCACTGAAATTGTAGCAAATTTACCTCTGAAATTATGCAAATTGACCACTGTAAACATTGCAAATATACCTCTGAAATTATTGCAAATTAACCACTGTAAATATTGCAAATTTACCACTGAAATTATTGCAAATTTACCTCTGAAATTATAGCAAATTAACCACTCTAATTATTGCAAATTTTCCCCCGTAAATATTGCAAAATTACCACTGAAATTATAGAAAATTGACCACTGTAAATATTGCAAATTAACCACTGTAAATATTGCAAATATTCTACTCTAAATTTTGCAAATTTAGCACTGAAATTTTTTCAAATTAACCACTGTAAATATTGCAAACTAACCGCTGTAAATATTGCAATTTTTCCACTGTAAGTTTTGCAGATGTAACACTGAAATTACAGCAAATTAAGCACTGTAGATATTGCAGTCTAACCACTCAAAATATTGCAAAAATTTCCACTCTAAATATTGCAAATTTTCCACTGTAACTATTGAAAATTTACCTCTGAAATTATAGCTAATTAACCACTGAAATTATAGCAAATTGACTACTGTAAATATTGCAATTTAACCACTGTATATATTGCAAATATTCTACTCTAATTATTGCAAATTTAACACTGAAATTATAGACAAGGAACTACTGTAGATTATAGCAAATTATCCACTGTAAATATTGCAAATTTTCTTCAGTAAATACTGCAAATTTACCTCTGAAATTATTGCAAATTTACCACTGTAAATATTGCAAATTTACCACTGGAATTACTGCAAATTAACCGCTGTAAATATTGCAAACTAACCAACGTAAATATTGCAAATTTTCCACTGAAAATATTGCAAATTTACCTCTGAAATTATAGCAAAGTAACCACAGAAATTATAGCAAATTGACCACTGTAAATATTGCAAATTAACCACTGTAAATATTGCAAATTTTCCACTGTAAGTATTGCAAATTTACCACTGAAATTATAGCAAATTAACCACTGTAAATATTGAAAACTAACCACTGTAAATATTGCAAATTTTCCACTCTAAATATTGCAAATTTTACACAGTAAATATTGAGAATTTACCTCTGAAATTATAGCAAATTGACCACTGTATATATTGCAAATTAACCACAGTATATATTACAAATATTCTACTCTAAATATTGCAAATTTAGCAGTGAAATCTTTCCAAATTAAACACTGTAAATATGGCAAACTAACCACTGTAAATATTGAAAATTTACCTCTGAAATTATAGGAAAGTAACCACTGAAAGTATAGCAAATTAACCACTGTAAGTATTGAAAATTTTCCACTCTAAATACTGCAAATTTTCCACTGAAATTATTGGAAATTAAATACTGTAAATATTGCAAACTAACCACTGTAAATATTTCAAATTTTCCACTGTATATATTGCAAATTTCCCACTGAAATTGTAGCAAATTTACCTCTGAAATTATGCAAATTGACCACTGTAAATATTGCAAATATGCCTCTGAAATGATTGCAAATTAACCACTGTAAATATTGCAAAATTACCACTGAAATTATTGCAAATTAACCACCGTAAACATTGCAAATTTACCTCGGAAATTATAGCAAATTAACCACTGAAATTATAGCAAATTAACCACTCTAATTATTGCAAATTTTGCCCTGTAAATATTGAAAATTTTCCACTGAAATTATAGCAAATTAACCACGGTAAATATTGAAAATTTACCTCGGAATTTATAGCAATTTAACCACTGAAATTATAGCAAATTAACCACTGTAAATATTGCAAATTTTCCCTTGTAAATATTGAAAATTTACCACTGAAGTTATTGCAAATTGACATCTGTAAATATTGCAAATTAACCACTGTAAATATTGCAAATTAACCGCTGTAAATATTGCAAATTTATCACTGTAATTATTGCAAGTACACGTCAGAAATTATAGCAAATTATCCACTGAAGTTATAGCAAATTGACCACTGTAAATATTGCAAATTAACCACTGTAAATTTTGCAAATATTCTACTCTAAATATTGCAAATTTAACACTGAAATTATAGACAAGTAACCACTGTAGATTATAGCAAATTAACCACTGTAAATATTGCAAATTTTCCACTGTAAGTATTGCCAATTTACCACTGAAATTATTGCAATTTAATCACTGTAAATATTGCAAGCTAACCAATGTAAATCTTGCAAAATTTCCACTTTAAGTATTGCAAATTTACCACTAAAAATAGAGCAAATTAACCACTGTAAATATTGCAAACTAACCACTGTAAGTATTGCAAATTTTCCACTGTAAGTATTGCAAATTTACCAATGAAATTATTGCAAATTAACCGCTCTAAATATTGCAAACTAACCAACGTAAATATTGCAAATTTTACACTGAAAATATTGCAAATTTACCTCTGAAATTATAGGAAAGTAACCACTGAAATTATATCAAATTGACCACTGTAAATATTGCAAATTAACCACTGTAAATATTGCAAATGTTCCACTCTAAATATTGCAAATTTTACACAGTAAATATTGAGAATTTACCTCTGAAATTATAGCAAATTAACCACTGATATTATAGCAAATTAAACACTCTAATTATTGCAAATTTTCCCCTGTGAATATTGAAAATTTACCTCTGAAATTATTGCAATTTAACATCTGTAAATATTGCAAATTAAACACTGTAAATTTTGAAAATATTCTACTCTAAATATTGCAAATTTAACACTGAAATTATAGACAAGGAAGCACTGTAGATTATAGCAAATTAACCACTGTAAATATTGCAAATTTTCCACTGTAAGTATTGCAAATTTACCACTGAAATTATTGCAAATTAACCACTGTAAATATTGCAAACTAACCACTGTAAATATTGCAAATTTTCCACTGTAAGTATTGCAAATTTACCACTGAAATTATTGCAAATTAACCGCTGTAAATATTGCAAACTAACCAACGTAAATATTGCAAATTTTCAACTGAAAATTTTGCAAATTTACCTCTGAAATTATAGCAAAGTAACCACTGAAATTATATATCAAATTGACCACTGTAAATATTGCAAATTAACCACTGTAAATATTGCAAATTTTCCACTCTAAATATTGCAAATTTTACACAGTAAATATTGAGAATTTACCTCTGAAATTATAGCAAATTAACCACTAAAATTATAGCACATTGACCACTGTATATATTGCAAATTAACCACAGTATATATTGCAAATATTCTACTCTAAATATTGCAAATTCAGTAGTGAAATTTTTCCAAAATAAACTCTGCAAATATTGCAAACTAACCACTGTAAATATTGAAAATTTTCCTCTGAAATTATAGGAAAGTAACCACTGAAAGTATAGCAAATTAACCACTGTAAGTATTGAAAATTTTCCACTCTAAATACTGCAAATTTACCACTGAAATTATTGGAAATTAAATACTGTAAATATTGCAAACTAACCACTGTAAATATTTCAAATTTTCCACTGTATATATTGCAAATTTCCCACTGAAATTGTAGCAAATTTACCTCTGAAATTATGCAAATTGACCACTGTAAATATTGCAAATATGCCTCTGAAATGATTGCAAATTAACCACTGTAAATATTGCAAATTTACCACTGAAATTATTGCAAATTAACCTGGGTAATTATTGCAAATTTACCTCGGAAATTATAGCAAATTAACCACTGAAACTATAGCAAATTAAACACTCTAATTATTGCAAATTTTCCCTTGTAAATATTGAAAATTTACCACTGAAATTATTGCAAATTGACATCTGTAAATATTGCAAATTAACCACTGTAAATATTGCAAATTAACCGCTGTAAATATTGCAAATTTATCACTGTAATTATTGCAAGCATACGTCAGAAATTATAGCAAATTATCCACTGAAGTTATAGCAAATTGACCACTGTAAATATTGCAAATTAACCACAGTATATATTGCAAATATTCTACTCTAAATATTGCAAATTTAGCAGTGAAATTTTTCCAAATTAAACACTGCAAATATTGCAAACGAACCACTGTAAATATTGAAAATTTACCTCTGAAATTATAGGAAAGTAACCACTGAAAATATAGAAAATTAACCACTGTAAGTATTGAAAATTTTCCACTCTAAATACTGCAAATTTACCACTGAAATTATTTGAAATTAAATACTGTAAATATTGCAAACTAACCACTGTAAATATTTCAAATTTTCCACTGTATATATTGCAAATTTACCACTGAAATTTTGCAAATTTACCTCTGAAATTATGCAAATTGACCACTGTAAATATTGCAAATATACCTCTGAAATTATTGCAAATTAACCACTGTAAATATTGCAAATTTACCACTGAAATTATTGCAAATTTACCTCTGAAATTATACCAAAGTAACCAGTTTAATTATGGCAAATTTTCCCCTGTAAATATGGAAAATTTACCAATGAAATTATTGCAAATTAACATCTGTAAATATTGCAAACTAACCACTGTAAATATTGCAAATTTTCCACAGTAAATATTGCAAATTTTACACAGTAAATATTGAGAATTTACCTCTGAAATTATAGCAAATTATCCAATGAAATTATAGCAAATTGACCATTGTATATATTGCAAACTAACCACTGTAAATATTGCAAATTTATAACTGTAATTATTGCATGTATACGTCAGAAATTATAGCAAATTATCCACTGAAGTTATACCAAATAGACCACTGTAAATATTGCAAATTAACCACTGTAAATTTTGCAAATATTCTACTCTAAATATTCTTAATTTAACACTGAAATTTTAGACAAGGAACTACTGTAGATTATAGCAAATTATCCACTGTAAATATTGCAAATTTTCTTCAGTAAATACTGCAAATTTACCACTGAAATTATTGCAAATTAACCGCAGTAAATATTGCAAATTTTCCACTCTAAGTATTGCAAATTTACCACTGAAATTACTGCAAATTAACCGCTGTAAATATTGCAAATTTTCCACTGTAAGTATTGCAAATTTACCACTGAAATTACTGCAAATTAACCGCTGTAAATATTACAAACTAACCAACAAAATATCGCAAATTTTCCACTGAAAATATTGCAAATTTACCTCTGAAATTATAGCAAAGTAACCACAGAAATTATAGCAAATTGACCACTGTAAATATTGCAAATTAACCACTTTAAATATTGCAAATTTTCCACTGTAAGTATTGCAAATTTACCACTGAAATTATAGCAAATTAACCACCGTAAATATTGAAAAATAACCACTGTAAATATTGCAAATTTTCCACTCTAAATATTGCAAAATTTACACAGTAAATATTGAGAATTTACCTCTGAAATTATAGCAAATTAACCACTGAAATTATAGCAAATTGACCACTGTATATATTGCAAATTAACCACAGTATATATTGCAAATATGCTACTCTAAATATTGCAAATTTAGCAAT
This sequence comes from Podargus strigoides, assembly GCA_028020825.1. NCBI lineage: Eukaryota > Metazoa > Chordata > Aves > Caprimulgiformes > Podargidae > Podargus > Podargus strigoides. The sequence continues at coordinate 33,791,277 of CM051627.1, forward strand.
GAAATTTTTCCAAATTAAACACTGTAAATATTGCAAACTAACCACTGTAAATATTGAAAATTTTCCTCTGAAATTATAGGAAAGTAACCACTGAAAGTATAGCAAATTAACCACGGTAAATATTGAAAATTTACCTCGGAAATTACAGCAAATTAACCACTGAAATTATAGCAAATTAACCACTGTAAATATTGCAAATTTTCCCTGTAAATATTGAAAATTTCCCACTGAAATTATTGCAAATTAACATCTGTAAATATTGCAAATTAACCACTGTAAATATTGCAAATTAACCGCTGTAAATATTGCAAATTTATCACGTAATTATTGCAAGTATACGTCAGAAATTACAGCAAATTAACCACTGAAGTTATAGCAAATTGACCACTGTAAATATTGCAAATTTTCCACTGTAAGTATTGCAAATTTACCACTAAAAATATAGCAATTTAATCACTGTAAATATTGCAAGCTAACCAATGTAAATATTGCAAAATTTCCACTTTAAGTATTGCAAATTTACCACTGAAATTATTGCAAATTAACCGCGGTAAATATTGCAAACTAACCAACGTAAATATTGTAAATTTTCCACTGAAAATATTGCAAATTTACCTCTGAAATTATAGCAAAGTAACCACAGAAATTATAGCAAATTGACCACTGTAAATATTGCAAATTAAACACTGTAAATATTGCAAATTTTCCACTCTAAATATTGCAAATGTTACACAGTAAATATTGAGAATTTACCTCTGAAATTATAGCAAATTAACCACTGAAATTATAGCAAATTGACCACTGTATATATTGCAAATTAACCACAGTATATATTGCAAATATTCTACTCTAAATACTGCAAATTTAGCAAGGAAATTTTTCCAAATTAAACACTGTAAATATTGCAAACTAACCACTGTAAATATTGAAAATTTTCCTCTGAAATTATAGGAAAGTAACCACTGAAAGTATAGCAAATTAACCACTGTAAGTATTGAAAATTTTCCACTCTAAATACTGCAAATTTTCCACTGAAATTATTGGAAATTAAATACTGTAAATATTGCAAACTAACCACTGTAAATATTGCAAATTTTCCACTGTATATATTGCAAATTTACCACTGAAATTTTGCAAATTTACCTCTGAAACTATGCAAATTAACCACTGTAAATATTGCAAATTTACCTCTGAAATTATTGCAAAGTAACCACTCTAATTATTGCAAATTTTCCCCTGTAAATATTGAAAATTTACCAATGAAATTATTGCAAATTGACCACTGTAAATATTGCAAATTTTCCACTGTAAGTATTGCAAATTTTCCACAGTAAATATTGCAAATTTTAAACAGTAAATATTGAGAATTTACCTCTGAAATTATAGCAAATTATCCACTGAAATTATAGCAAATTGACCACTGTATATATTGCAAATTAACCACTGTAAATATTGCAAACTAACTACTGTAAATATTGAAAATTTACCTCTGAAATTATAGGAAAGTAACCACTGAAATTATAGCAAATTAACCACTCTAATTATTGCAAATTTTCCCTTGTAAATATTGAAAATTTACCACTGAAATTATTGCAAATTGACATCTGTAAATATTGCAAATTAACCACTGTAAATATTGCAAATTAACCGCTGTAAATATTGCAAATTTATCACTGTAATTATTGCAAGTATACGTCAGAAATTATAGCAAATTAACCACTGAAGTTATAGCAAATTGACCACTGTAAATATTGCAAATTAACCACTGTAAATTTTGCAAATATTCTACTCTAAATATTGCAAATTTAACACTGAAATTATAGACAAGGAACTACTGTGGATTATAGCAAATTATCCACTGTAAATATTGCAAATTTTCTTCAGTAAATATGCAAATTTACCACTGAAATTATTGCAAATTAACCACTGTAAATAATGCAAATTTACCACTGAAATTATTGCAAATTAACCACGGTGAATATTGAAAATTTACCTCGGAAATTACAGCAAATTAACTAATGAAATTATAGCAAATTAACCACTCTAATTATTGCAAATTTTCCCTTGTAAATATTGAAATATTACCACTGAAATTATTGCAAATTGACATCTGTAAATATTGCAAATTAACCACTCTAAATATTGCAAATTAACCGCTGTAAATATTGCAGATTTTCTTCTGTAAATACTGCAAATTTACCACTGAAATTATTGCAAATTAACCGCTGTAAATATTGCAAATTTTCCACTCTAAATATTGCAAATGTTACACAGTAAATATTGAGAATTTACCTCTGAAATTATAGCAAATTAACCACTGAAATTATAGCAAATTGACGACTGTATATATTGCAAATTAACCACAGTATATATTGCAAATATTCTACTCTAAATATTGCAAATTTAGCAATGAAATTTTTCCAAATTAAACACTGTAAATATTGCAAACTAACCACTGTAAATATTGAAAATTTACCTCTGAAATTATAGGAAAGTAACCACTGAAAGTATAGCAAATTAACCACTGTATGTATTTAAAATTTTCCACTCTAAATACTGCAAATTTTCCACTGAAATTATTGGAAATTAAATACTGTAAATATTGCAAACTAACCACTGTAAATATTGCAAATTTTCCAAGGTATATATTGCAAATTTACCACTGAAATTGTAGCAAATTTACCTCTGAAACTATGCAAATTAACCACTGTAAATATTGCAAATTTACCTCTGAAATTATTGCAAATTAACATCTGTAAATATTGCAAATTAACCACTGTAAATATTGCAAATTAACCGCTGTAAATATTGCAAATTTATCACAGTAATTATTGCAAGTATACGTCAGAAATTATAGCAAATTAACCACTGAAGTTATAGCAAATTGACCAGTGTAAATATTGCAAATTAACCACTGTAAATTTTGCCAATATTCTACTCTAAATATTGCAAATTTAACACTGAAATTATAGACAAGGAACCACTGTAGATTATAGCAAATTAAACACTGTAAATATTGCAAATTTTCCACTGTAAGTATTGCAAATTTACCACTGAAATTATTGCAATTTAATCACTGTAAATATTGCAAGCTAACCAATGTAAATATTGCAAAAATTCCACTTTAAGTATTGCAAATTTACCACTAAAAATATAGCAAATTAACCACTGTAAATATTGCAAATTTTCCACTGTAAGTATTGCAAATTTACCACTGAAATTATTGCAAATTAACCGCTGCAAATATTGCAAACTAACCGACGTAAATATTGTAAATTTTCCACTGAAAATATTGCAAATTTACCTCTGAAATTATAGCAAAGTAACCACTGAAATTATATCAAATTGACCACTGTAAATATTGCAAATTAACCACTGTAAATATTGCAAATTTTCCACTCTATATATTGCAAATGTTACACAGTAAATATTGAGAATTTACCTCTGAAATTATAGCAAATTAACCACTGAAATTATAGCAAATTGACCACTGTATATATTGCAAATTAACCACAGTATATATTGCAAATATGCTACTCTAAATATTGCAAATTTAGCACTGAAATTTTTCCAAATTAAACACTGTAAATATTGCAAACTAACCGCTGTAAATATTGAAAATTTACCTCTGAAATTATAGGAAAGTAACCACTGAAAGTATAGCAAATTAACCACTGTAAGTATTGAAAATTTTCCACTCTAAATACTGCAAATTTTCCACTGAAATTATTGGAAATTAAATACTGTAAATATTGCAAACTAACCACTGTAAATATTGCAAATTTACCACTGAAATTGTAGCAAATTTACCTCTGAAACTATGCAAATTAACCACTGTAAATATTGCAAATTTACCTCTGAAATTATAGCAAAGTAACCACTCTAATTATTGCAAATTTTCCCCTGTAAATATTGAAAATTTACCAATGAAATTATTGCAAATTAACCACTGTAAATATTGCAAACTAACAACTGTAAATATTGCAAATTTTCTACAGTAAATATTGCAAATTTTACACAGTAAATATTGAGAATTTACCTCTGAAATTATAGCAAATTATCCACTGAAATTATAGCAAATTGACCACTGTATATATTGCAAATTAACTACTGTAAATAATGCAAACTATCCACTGTAAATATTGAAAATTTACCTCTGAAATTATAGGAAAGTAACCACTGAAATTATAGTAAATTAACCACTCTAATTATTGCAAATTTTCCCTTGTAAATATTGAAAATTTACCACTGAAATTTTTGAAAATTGACATCTGTAAATATTGCAAATTAACCACTGTAAATATTGCAAATTAACCACTGTAAATATTGCAAATTTATCACTGTAATTATTGCAAGTATACGTCAGAAATTATAGCAAATTAACCACTGAAGTTATAGCAAATTGACCACTGTAAATATTGCAAATTAACCACTGTAAATTTTGCAAATATTCTACTCTAAATATTGCAAATTTAACACTGAAATTATAGACAAGGAACTACTGTAGATTATAGCGAATTATCCAATGTAAATATTGCAAATTCTCTTCAGTAAATACTGCAAATTTACCACTGAAATTATTGCAAATTAACCACTGTAAATATTGCAAATTGTCCACTGTCAGTATTGCAAATTTACCACTGAAATTCTGCAAATTAGTCGCTGTAAATATTGCAAACTAACCAACGAAAATATTGCAAATTTTCCACTGTAAATATTGCAAATTTTCCACTGAAAATATTGCAAATTTACCTCTGAAATTATAGCAAAGTAACCACAGAAATTATAGCAAACTGACCACTGTAAATATTGCAAATTAACCACTGTAAATATTGCAAATTTACCACTGTAAGTACTGCAAATTTACCACTGAAATTATAGCAAATTAACCACTGTAAATATTGAAAACTAACCACTGTAAATATTGCAAATTTTCCACTCTAAATATTGCAAATTTTACACAGTAATTATTGAGAATTTACCTCTGAAATTATAGCAAATTGACCACTGTATATATTGCAAATTGCCCACAGTATATATTGCAAATATTCTACTCTAAATATTGCAAATTTAGCAGTGAAATCTTTCCAAATTAAACACTGTAAATATTGCAAACTAACCACTGTATATATTGAAAATTTACCTCTGAAATTATAGGAAAGTAACCACTGAAAGTATAGCAAATTAACCACTGTAAGTACTGAAAATTTTCCACTCTAAATACTGCAAATTTACCACTGAAATTATTGGAAATTAAATACTGTAAATATTGCAAACTAACAACTGTAAATATTTCAAATTTTCCACTGTATATATTGCAAATTTACCACTGAAATTGTAGCAAATTTACCTCTCAAATTATGCAAATTGACCATTCTAAATATTGCAAATATACCTCTGAAATTATTGCAAATTAACCACGGTAAATATTGCAAATTTACCTCGGAAATTATAGCAAATTAACCACTGAAATTATAGCAAATTAACCACTCTAATTCTTGCAAATTTTCCCCTGTAAATATTGAAAATTTTCCACTGAAATTATAGCAAATTAACCACGGTAAATATTGAAAATTTACCTCGGAAATTATAGCAAATTAACCACTGAAATTATAGCAAATTAACCACTCCAATTATTGCAAATTTTCCCCTGTAAATATTGAAAATTTTCCACTGAAAGTATAGCAAATTAACCACGATGAATATTGAAAATTTACCTTCGAAATTATAGCAAATTTACCACTGAAATTATTGCAAATTAACATCTTTAAATATTGCAAAATAACCACTGTAAATATTGCAAATTAACCGCTGTAAATATTGCAAATTTATCACTGTAATTATTGCAAGTATACGTCAGAAATTATAGCAAATTAACCACTGAAGTTATAGCAAATTGACCAGTGTAAATATTGCAAATTAACCACTGTAAATTTTGCCAATATTCTACTCTAAAAATTGCAAATTTAACACTGAAATTATAGACAAGGAACCACTGTAGATTATAGCAAATTAAACACTGTAAATATTGCAAATTTTCCACTGTAAGTATTGCAAATTTACCACTGAAATTATTGCAATTTAATCACTGTAAATATTGCAAGCTAACCAATGTAAATATTGCAAAAATTCCACTTTAAGTATTGCAAATTTACCACTAAAAATATAGCAAATTAACCACTGTAAATATTGCACACTAACCACTGTAAATATTGCAAATTTTCCACTGTAAGTATTGCAAATTTACCACTGAAATTATTGCAAATTAACCGCTGTAAATATTGCAAACTAACCAACGTAAATATTGCAAATTTTCCACTGTAAGTATTGCAATTTTTCCACTGAAATTATTGCAAATTTACCTCTGAAATTATAGCAAAGTAACCACTGAAATTATATCAAATCGACCACTGTAAATATTGCAAATTAACGACTGTAAATATTGCAAATTTTCGACTCTAAATATTGCAAATGTTACACAGTAAATATTGAGAATTTACCTCTGAAATTATAGCAAATTAACCACTGAATTTATAGCAAATTGACCACTGTATATATTGCAAATTTACCACAGTATATACTGCAAATATTCTACTCTAAATATTGCAAATTTAGCAATGAAATTTTTCCAAATTAAACACTGTAAATATTGCAAACTAACCACTGTAAATATTGAAAATTTTCCTCTGAAATTATAGGAAAGTAACCACTGAAAGTATAGCAAATTAACCACTGTAAATATTGCAAATTAACCGCTGTAAATATTGCAAATTTATCACTGTAATTATTGCAAGTATACGTCAGAAATTATAGCAAATTAACCACTGAAGTTATAGCAAATTGACCAGTGTAAATATTGCAAATTAACCACTGTAAATTTTGCCAATATTCTACTCTAAATATTGCAAATTTAACACTGAAATTATAGACAAGGAACCACTGTAGATTATAGCAAATTAAACACTGTAAATATTGCAAATTTTCCACTGTAAGTATTGCAAATTTACCACTGAAATTCTTGTAATGTAATCACTGTAAATATTGCAAGCTAACCAATGTACATATTGCAAAATTTCCACTTTAAGTATTGCAAATTTACCACTAAAAATATAGCAAATTAACCACTGTAAGTATTGCAAACTAACCACTATAAATATTGCAAATTTTCCACTGTAAGTATTGCAAATTTACCACTGAAATTATTGCAAATTAACCGCTGTAAATATTGCAAACTAACCAACGTAAATATTGCAAATTTTACACTGAAAATATTGCAAATTTACCTCTGAAATTATAGCAAAGTAAGCACTGAAATTATAGCAAATTGACCACTGTAAATATTGCAAATTAACCACTGTAAATATTGAAATGTTCCACTCTAAATATTGCAAATTTTACACAGTAAATATTGAGAATTTACCTCTGAAATTATAGCAACTTAACCACTGTAAATCTTGCAAATATTCTACTCTAAATATTGCAAATTTAGAACTGAAATTTTTTCAAATTAACCACTGTAAATATTGCAAACTAACTACTGTAAATATTGCAAATTTTCTACAGTAAATATTGCAAATTTTACACAGTAAATATTGAGAATTTACCTCTGAAATTATAGCAAATTATCCACTGAAATTATAGCAAATTGACCACTGTATATATTGCAAATTAACCACTGTAAATATTGCAAACTAACCACTGTAAATATTGAAAATTTACCTCTGAAATTATAGGAAAGTAACCACTGAAATTATAGCAAATTAACCACTGTAAGTATTGAAAATTTTCGACGGTAAATACTGCAAATTTTCCACTGAAATTATTGGAAATTAGATACTGTAAATATTGCAAACTAACCACTGTAAATATTTCAAATTTTCCACTGTATATATTGCAAATTTACCACTGAAATTGTAGCAAATTTACCTCTCAAATTACGCAAATTGACCACTGTAAATATTGCAAAATTACCACTGAAATTATTGCAAATTAACCACCGTAAACATTGCAAATTTACCTCGGAAATTATAGCAAATTAACCACTGAAATTATTGCAAATTAACCACTATAATTATTGCAAATTTTGCCCTGTAAATATTGAAAATTTTCCACTGAAATTATAGCAAATTAACCACGGTAAATATTGAAAATTTACCTCGGAATTTATAGCAATTTAACCACTGAAATTATAGCAAATTAACCACTGTAAATATTGCAAATTTTACACAGTAAATATTGCAAATTTTACACAGTAAATATTGAGAATTTACCTCTGAAATTATAGCAAATTAACCACTGAAATTATAGCAAATTGACCACTGTATATATTGCAAATTAACCACAGTATATATTGCAAATATGCTACTCTAAATATTGCAAATTTAGCAGTGAAATCTTTCCAAACTAAACACTGTAAATATTGCAAACTAACCACTGTAAATATTGAAAATTTTCCTCTGAAATTATAGGAAAGTAACCACTGAAAGTATAGCAAATTAACCACTGTAAGTATTGAAAATTTTCCACTCTAAATACTGCAAATTTACCACTGAAATTATTGGAAATTAAATACTGTAAATATTGCAAACTAACCACTGTAAATATTTCAAATTTTCCACTGTATATATTGAAAATTTACCACTGAAATTGTAGCAAATTTACCTCTGAAACTATGCAAATTGACCACTGTAAATATTGCAAAATTACCACTGAAATTATTGCAAATTAACCACGGTAAATATTGCAAATTTACCTCGGAAATTACAGCAAATTAACCACTGAAATTATAGCAAATTAACCACTGTAAATATTGCAAATTTTCCCTGTAAATATTGAAAATTTACCACTGAAATTATTGCAAATTAACATCTGTAAATATTGCAAATTAACCACTGTAAATATTGCAAATTAACCGCTGTAAATATTGCAAATTTATCACTGTAATTATTGCAAGTATACGTCAGAAATTATAGCAAATTAACCACTGAAGTTATAGCAAATTGACCAGTGTAAATATTGCAAATTAACCACTGTAAATTTTGCCAATATTCTACTCTAAATATTGCAAATTTAACACTGAAATTATAGACAAGGAACCACTGTAGATTATAGCAAATTAAACACTGTAAATATTGCAAATTTTCCACTGTAAGTATTGCAAATTTACCACTGAAATTATTGCAATTTAATCACTGTAAATATTGCAAGCTAACCAATGTAAATATTACAAAAATTCCACTTTAAGTATTGCAAATTTACCACTAAAAATATAGCAAATTAACCACTGTAAATATTGCAAACTAACCACTGTAAATATTTCAAATTTTCCACTGTATATATTGCAAATTTACCACTGAAATTTTGCAAATTTACCTCTGAAACTATGCAAATTAACAACTGTAAATATTGCAAATTTACCTCTGAAATTATAGCAAAGTAACCACTCTAATTATTGCAAATTTTCCCCTGTAAATATTGAAAATTTACCAATGAAATTATTGCAAATTGACCACTGTAAATATTGCAAATTTTCCACTGTAAGTATTGCAAATTTTCCACAGTAAATATTGCAAATTTTAAACAGTAAATATTGAGAATTTACCTCTGAAATTATAGCAAATTATCCACTGAAATTATAGCAAATTGACCACTGTATATATTGCAAATTAACCACTGTAAATATTGCAAACTAACTACTGTAAATATTGAAAATTTACCTCTGAAATTATAGGAAAGTAACCACTGAAATTATAGCAAATTAACCACTCTAATTATTGCAAATTTTCCCTTGTAAATATTGAAAATTTACCACTGAAATTGTTGCAAATTGACATGTGTAAATATTGCAAATTAACCACTGTAAATATTGGAAATAAACCGCTGTAAATATTGCAAATTTATCAGTGTAATTATTGCAAGTATACGTCAGAAATTATAGCAAATTAACCACTGAAGTTATAGCAAATTGACCACTGTAAATATTGCAAATTAACCACTGTAAATTTTGCAAATATTCTACTCTAAATATTGCAAATTTAACACTGAAATTATAGACAAGGAACTACTGTGGATTATAGCAAATTATCCACTGTAAATATTGCAAATTTTCTTCAGTAAATATGCAAATTTACCACTGAAATTATTGCAAATTAACCACTGTAAATAATGCAAATTTACCACTGAAATTATTGCAAATTAACCACGGTGAATATTGAAAATTTACCTCGAAAATTATAGCAAATTAACTAATGAAAATATTGCAAATTTTCCACTGTAAATATTGCAAATTTTCCCTTCTAAATATTGAAATATTACCACTGAAATTATTGCAAATTGACATCTGTAAATATTGCAAATTAACCACTGTAAATATTGCAAATTAACCGCTGTAAATATTGCAAATTTTCTTCTGTAAATACTGCAAATTTACCACTGAAATTATTGCAAATTAACCGCTGTAAATATTGCAAATTTTCCACTGTAAGTATTGCAAATTAACCACTGAAATTATTGAAATTTAATCACTGTAAATATTGCAAGCTAACCAATGTAAATATTGCAAAATTTCCACTTTAAGTATTGCAAATTTACCACTAAAAATATAGCAAATTAACCACTGTAAATATTGCAAACTAACCACTGTAAATATTGCAAATTTTCCCTGTAAATATTGAAAATTTACCACTGAAATTATTGCAAATTAACATCAGTAAATATTGCAAATTAACCACTGTAAATATTGCAAATTAACCGCTGTAAATATTGCAAATTTATCACTGTAATTATTGCAAGTATACGTCAGAAATTATAGCAAATTAACCACTGAAGTTATAGCAAATTGACCAGTGTAAATATTGCAAATTAACCACTGTAAATTTTGCCAATATTCTACTCTAAATATTGCAAATTTAACACTGAATTTATAGACAAGTAACCACTGTAGATTATAGCAAATTGACCACTGTAAATATTGCAAATTTTCCACTGTAAGTATTGCAAATTTACCACTGAAATTATTGCAATTTAATCACTGTAAATATTGCAAGCTAACCAATGTAAATATTGCAAAAATTCCACTTTAAGTATTGCAAATTTACCACTAAAAATATAGCAAATTAACCACTGTAAATATTGCAAAATAACCACTGTAAATATTGCAAATTTTCCACTATAAGTATTGCAAATTTACCACTGAAATTATTGCAAATTAACCGCTGTAAATATTGCGATCTAACCAACGTAAATATTGCAAATTTTCAACTGTAAGTATTGCAAATTTTCCACTGAAATAATTGCAAATTTACCTCTGAAATTATAGCAAAGTAACCACTGAAATTATATCAAATTGACCACTGTAAATATTGCAAATTAACCACTGTAAATATTGCAAATTTTCCACTCTAAATATTGCAAATTTTACACAGTAAATATTGAGAATTTACCTCTGAAATTATAGCAAATTAACCACTGAAATTATAGCAAATTGACCACTGTATATATTGCAAATTAACCACAGTATATATTGCAAATATTCTACTCTAAATATTGCAAATTTAGCAGTGAAATTTTTCCAAACTAAACACTGTAAATATTGCAAACTAACCACTGTAAATATTGAAAATTTACCTCTGAAATTATAGGAAAGTAACCACTGAAAATATAGAAAATTAACCACTGTAAGTATTGAAAATTTTCCACTCTAAATACTGCAAATTTACCACTGAAATTATTGGAAATTAAATACTGTAAATATTGCAAACTAACCATTGTAAATATTTCAAATTTTCCACTGTATATATTGCAAATTTACCACTGAAATTGTAGCAAATTTACCTCTCAAATTACGCAAATTGACCACTGTAAATATTGCAAAATTACCACTGAAATTATTGCAAATTAACCACCGTAAATATTGCAAATTTAACTCGGAAATTATAGCAAATTAACCACTGAAATTATAGCAAATTAACCACTGTAAATATTGCAAATTTTCCCCTGTAAATATTGAAAATTTACCACTGTAAATATTGTAAATTAACCGCTGTAAATATTGCAAATTTATCACTGTAATTATTGCAAGTATACGTCAGAAATTATAGCAAATTAACCACTGAAGTTATAGCAAATTGACCACTGTAAATATTGCAAATTAACCACTGTAAATTTTGCAAATATTCTACTCTAAATATTGCAAATTTAACACTGAAATTATAGACAAGGAAGCACTGTAGATTATAGCAAATTAACCACTGTAAATATTGCAAATTTTCCACTGTAAGTATTGCAAATTTACCACTGAAATTATTGAAATTTAATCACTGTAAATATTGCAAGCTAACCATTGTAAATATTGCAAAATTTCCACTTTAAGTATTGCAAATTTACCACTAAAAATATAGCAAATTAACCACTGTAAATATTGCAAACTAACCACTGTAAATATTGCAAATTTTCCACTGTAAGTATTGCAAATTTACCACTGAAATTATTGCAAATTAACCGCTGTAAATATTGCGAACTAACCAACGTAAATATTGCAAATTTTCAACTGTAAGTATTGCAAATTTTCCACTGAAATAATTGCAAATTTACCTCTGAAATTATAGCAAAGTAACCACTGAAATTATATCAAATTTACCACTGTAAATATTGCAAATTAAACACTGTAAATATTGCAAATTTTCCACTCTAAATATTGCAAATTTTACACAGTAAATATTGAGAATTTACCTCTGAAATTATAGCAAATTAACCACTAAAATTATAGCAAATTGACCACTGTATATATTGCAAATTAACCACAGCATATATTGCAAATATTCTACTCTAAATATTGCAAATTTAGCAGTGAAATTTTTCCAAACTAAACACGGTAAATATTGCAAACTAACCACTGTAAATATTGAAAATTTACCTCTGAAATTATAGGAAAGTAACCACTGAAAGTATAGCAAATTAACCACTGTAAGTATTGAAAATATTCCACTCTAAATACTGCAAATTTACCACTGAAATTATTGGAAATTAAATACTGTAAATATTGCAAACTAACCACTGTAAATATTTCAAATTTTCCACTGTATATATTGAAAATTTACCACTGAAATTGTAGCAAATTTACCTCTCAAATTACGCAAATTGACCACTGTAAATATTGCAAAATTACCACTGAAATTATTGCAAATTAACCACGGTGAATATTGAAAATTTACCTCGGAAATGATAGCAAATTAACCACTGAAATTATAGCAAATTAACCACTCTAATTCTTGCAAATTTTCCCCTGTAAATATTGAAAATTTTCCACTGAAATTATTGCAAATTGACATCTGTAAATATTGCAAATTAACCACTGTAAATATTGCAAATTAACCGCTGTAAATATTGCAAATTTATCACTGTAATTATTGCAAGTATACGTCAGAAATTATAGCAAATTAACCACTGAAGTTATAGCAAATTGACCACTGTAAATATTGCAAATTAACCACTGTAAATTTTGCAAATATTCTACTCTAAATATTGCAAATTTAACACTGAAATTTTAGACAAGGAACTACTGTAGATTATAGCGAATTATCCACTGTAAATATTGCAAATTCTCTTCAGTAAATACTGCAAATTTACCACTGAATTTATTGCAAATTAACCACTGTAAATATTGCAAATTAACCGCTGTAAATATTACAAATTTATTAATGTAATTATTGCAAGTATACGTCAGAAATTATAGCAAATTAACCACTGAAGTTATAGCAAATTGACCACTGTAAATATTGCAAATTAACCACTGTAAATTTTGCAAATATTCTACTCTAAATATTGCAAATTTAACACTGAAATTATAGACAAGGAACTACTGTAGATTATAGCGAATTATACACTGTAAATATTGCAAATTCTCTTCAGTAAATACTGCAAATTTACCACTGAATTTATTGCAAATTAACCGCTGTAAATATTGCAAATTTTCCATTGTAAGTATTGCAAATTTACCACTGAAATTACTGCAAATTAACCGCTGTAAATATTGCAAACTAACCAACGTAAATATTGCAAATTTTCCACTGTAAATATTGCAAATTAACCACTGCAAATATTGCAAATTTTCCACTCTAAATATTGCAAATTTTACACAGTAAATATTGAGAATTTACCTCTGAAATTATAGCAAATTAACCACTGAAATTACAGCAAATTGACCACTGTATATATTGCAAATTAACCACAGTATATATTGGAAATATTCTACTCTAAATATTGCAAATTTAGCAGTGAAATTACTGCAAATTAGCCGCTGTAAATATTGCAAACTAACCAACGAAAATATTGCAAATTTTCCACTGTAAATATTGCAAATTTTCCACTGAAAATATTGCAAATTTACCTCTGAAATAATAGCAAAGTAACCACAGAAATTATAGCAAATTGACCACTGTAAATATTGCAAATTTACCACTGTAAGTACTGCAAATTTACCACTGAAATTATAGCAAATTAACCACTGTAAATATTGAAAACTAACCACTGTAAATATTGCAAATTTTCCACTCTAAATATTGCAAATTTTACACAGTAAATATTGAGAATTTACCTCTGAAATTATAGCAAATTGACCACTGTATATATTGCAAATTGACCACAGTATATATTGCAAATATTCTACTCTAAATATTGCAAATTTAGCAGTGAAATCTTTCCAAATTAAACACTGTAAATATTGCAAACTAACCACTGTATATATTGAAAATTTACCTCTGAAATTATAGGAAAGTAACCACTGAAAGTATAGCAAATTAACCACTGTAAGTATTGAAAATTTTCCACTCTAAATACTGCAAATTTACCACTGAAATTATTGGAAATTAAATACTGTAAATATTGCAAACTAACCACTGTAAATATTGCAAATTTTCCACTGTATATATTGCAAATTTACCACTGAAATTGTAGCAAATTTACCTCTCAAATTACGCAAATTGACCACTGTAAATATTGCAAATATACCTCTGAAATTATTGCAAATTAACCACGGTAAATATCGCAAATTTACCTCGGAAATGATAGCAAATTAACCACTGAAATTATAGCAAATTAACCACTCTAATTCTTGCAAATTTTCCCCTGTAAATATTGAAAATTTTCCACTGAAATTATTGCAAATTGACATCTGTAAATATTGCAAATTAACCACTGTAAATATTGCAAATTAACCGCTGTAAATATTGCAAATTTATCACTGTAATTATTGCAAGTATACGTCAGAAATTATAGCAAATTAACCACTGAAGTTATAGCAAATTGACCACTGTAAATATTGCAAATTAACCACTGTAAATTTTGCAAATATTCTACTCTAAATATTGCAAATTTAACACTGAAATTTTAGACAAGGAACTACTGTAGATTATAGCGAATTATCCACTGTAAATATTGCAAATTCTCTTCAGTAAATACTGCAAATTTACCACTGAATTTATTGCAAATTAACCACTGTAAATATTGCAAATTAACCGCTGTAAATATTACAAATTTATTAATGTAATTATTGCAAGTATACGTCAGAAATTATAGCAAATTAACCACTGAAGTTATAGCAAATTGACCACTGTAAATATTGCAAATTAACCACTGTAAATTTTGCAAATATTCTACTCTAAATATTGCAAATTTAACACTGAAATTATAGACAAGGAACTACTGTAGATTATAGCGAATTATACACTGTAAATATTGCAAATTCTCTTCAGTAAATACTGCAAATTTACCACTGAATTTATTGCAAATTAACCGCTGTAAATATTGCAAATTTTCCATTGTAAGTATTGCAAATTTACCACTGAAATTACTGCAAATTAACCGCTGTAAATATTGCAAACTAACCAACGTAAATATTGCAAATTTTCCACTGTAAATATTGCAAATTAACCACTGCAAATATTGCAAATTTTCCACTCTAAATATTGCAAATTTTACACAGTAAATATTGAGAATTTACCTCTGAAATTATAGCAAATTAACCACTGAAATTACAGCAAATTGACCACTGTATATATTGCAAATTAACCACAGTATATATTGGAAATATTCTACTCTAAATATTGCAAATTTAGCAGTGAAATTACTGCAAATTAGCCGCTGTAAATATTGCAAACTAACCAACGAAAATATTGCAAATTTTCCACTGTAAATATTGCAAATTTTCCACTGAAAATATTGCAAATTTACCTCTGAAATTATAGCAAAGTAACCACAGAAATTATAGCAAATTGACCACTGTAAATATTGCAAATTAACCACTGTAAATATTGCAAATTTACCACTGTAAGTACTGCAAATTTACCACTGAAATTATAGCAAATTAACCACTGTAAATATTGAAAACTAACCACTGTAAATATTGCAAATTTTCCACTCTAAATATTGCAAATTTTACACAGTAAATATTGAGAATTTACCTCTGAAATTATAGCAAATTGACCACTGTATATATTGCAAATTGACCACAGTATATATTGCAAATATTCTACTCTAAATATTGCAAATTTAGCAGTGAAATCTTTCCAAATTAAACACTGTAAATATTGCAAACTAACCACTGTATATATTGAAAATTTACCTCTGAAATTATAGGAAAGTAACCACTGAAAGTATAGCAAATTAACCACTGTAAGTATTGAAAATTTTCCACTCTAAATATTGCAAATTTACCACTGAAATTATTGGAAATTAAATACTGTAAATATTGCAAACTAACCACTGTAAATATTGCAAATTTTCCACTGTATATATTGCAAATTTACCACTGAAATTGTAGCAAATTTACCTCTCAAATTATGCAAATTGACCATTCTAAATATTGCAAATATACCTCTGAAATTATTGCAAATTAACCACGGTAAATATTGCAAATTTACCTCGGAAATTATAGCAAATTAACCACTGAAATTATAGCAAATTAACCACTCTAATTATTGCAAATTTTCCCCTGTAAATATTGAAAATTTTCCACTGAAATTATAGCAAATTAACCACGATGAATATTGAAAATTTACCTTCGAAATTATAGCAAATTTACCACTGAAATTATTGCAAATTAACATCTTTAAATATTGCAAATTAACCACTCTAAATATTGCAAATAAACCGCTGTAAATATTGCAAATTTATCACTGTAATTATTGCAAGTATACGCCAGAAATTATAGCAAATTAACCACTGAAGTTATAGCAAATTAACCACTGTAAATTTTGCAAATATTCTACTCTAAATTTTGCAAATTTAACACAGAAATTATAGACAAGGAACCACTGTAGATTATAGCAAATTAACCACTGTAAATATTGCAAATTTTCCACTGAAAGTATTGCAAATTTACCACTGAAATTATTGCAATTTAATCACTGTAAATATTGCAAGCTAACCAATGTAAATATTGCAAAATTTCCACTTTAAGTATTGCAAATTTACCACTAAAAATATAGCAAATTGACCACTGTATGTATTGCAAACTAACCACTATAAATATTGCAAATTTTCCACTGTAAGTATTGCAAATTTACCACTGAAATTATTGCAAATTAACCACTGAAATTATAGCAAATTGACCACTGTATATATTGCAAATTAACCACTGTAAATATTGCAAACTAACCACTGTAAATATTGAAAATTTACCTCTGAAATTATAGGAAAGTAACCACTGAAAGTATAGCAAATTAACCACTGTAAGTATTGAAAATTTTCGACGGTAAATACTGCAAATTTTCCACTGAAATTATTGGAAATTAGATACTGTAAATATTGCAAACTAACCACTGTAAATATTTCAAATTTTCCACTGTATATATTGCAAATTTACCACTGAAATTGTAGCAAATTTACCTCTCAAATTACGCAAATTGACCACTGTAAATATTGCAAAATTACCACTGAAATTATTGCAAATTAACCACTGAAATTATAGCAAATTAACCACTCTAATTATTGCAAATTTTGCCCTGTAAATATTGAAAATTTACCACTGAAATTATTGCAAATTAACATCTGTAAATATTGCAAATTACCACTGTAAATATTGCAAATTAACCGCTGTAAATATTGCAAATTTTCCACAGTAAGTATTGCAAATTTACCACTGAAATTATTGCAATTTAATCACTGTAAATATTGCAAGCTAACCAATGTAAATATTGCAAAATTTACACTTTAATATTGCAAATTTACCACTAAAAATATAGCAAATTAACCACTGTAAATATTGCAAACTAACCACTGTAAATATTGCAAATTTTCCACTGTAAGTATTGCAAATTTACCACTGAAATTATTGCAAATTAACCGCTGCAAATATTGCAAACTAACCAACGTAAATATTGTAAATTTTCCACTCTAAATACTGCAAATTTACCACTGAAATTATTGGAAATTAAATACTGTAAATATTGCAAACTAACCACTGTAAATATTTCAAATTTTCCACTGTATATATTGCAAATTTACCACTGAAATTGTAGCAAATTTACCTCCGAAATTCTGCAAATTGACCACTGTAAATATTGCAAATTTACCTCTGAAATTATAGCAAAGTAACCACTCTAATTATTGCAAATTTTCCCCTGTAAATATTGAAAATTTTCCACTGAAATTATAGCAAATTAACCACGGTAAATATTGAAAATTTACCTCGGAAATTATAGCAAATTAACCACTGAAATTATAGCAAATTAACCACTGTAAATATTGCAAATTTTCCCCTGTAAATATTGAAAATTTACCACTGAAATTATTGCAAATTGACATCTGTAAATATTGCAAATTAACCACTGTAAATATTGCAAATTAACCGCTGTAAATATTGCAAATTTATTAATGTAATTATTGCAAGTATACGTCAGAAATTATAGCAAATTAACCACTGAAGTTATAGCAAATTGACAACTGTAAATATTGCAAATTAACCACTGTAAATATTGCAAATTTTCCACTGTAAGTATTGCAAATTTACCACTGAAATTATTGAAATTTAATCACTGTAAATATTGCAAGCTAACCAATGTAAATATTGCAAAATTTCCACTTTAAGTATTGCAAATTTACCACTAAAAATATAGCAAATTAACCACTGTAAATATTGCAAACTAACCAGTGTAAATATTGCAAATTTTCCACTGTAAGTATTGCAAATTTACCACTGAAATTATTGCAAATTAACCGCTGTAAATATTGCAAACTAACCAACGTAAATATTGCAAATTTTACACTGTAAGTATTGCAAATTTTCCACTGAAATTATTGCAAATTTACCTCTGAAATTTTAGCAAAGTAACCATTGAAATTATATCAAGTTGACCACTGTAAATATTGCAAATTAACCACTGTAAATATTGCAAATTTTCCACTCTAAATACTGCAAATGTTACACAGTAAATATTGAGAACTTACCTCTGAAATTATAGCAAATTAACCACTGAAATTATAGCAAATTGACCACTGTATATATTGCAAATTAACCACAGTATATATTGCAAATATTCTACTCTAAATATTGCAAATTTAGCAGTGAAATTTTTCCAAATTAAACACTGAAATATTGCAAACTAACCACTGTAAATATTGCAAATTTTCCACTGTATATATTGCAAATTTACCACTGAAATTGTAGCAAATTTACCTCTCAAATTATGCAAATTGACCACTGTAAATATTGTAAATTTACCTCTGAAATTATAGCAAAGTAACCACTCTAATTATTGCAAATTTACCTCGGAAATTATAGCAAATTAACCACTGAAATTATAGCAAATTAACCACTCTAATTATTGCAAATTTTCCCCTGTAAATATTGAAAATTTTCCACTGAAATTATAGCAAATTAACCACGATGAATATTGAAAATTTACCTTCGAAATTATAGCAAATTTACCACTGAAATTATTGCAAATTAACATCTTTAAATATTGCAAATTAACCACTCTAAATATTGCAAATAAACCGCTGTAAATATTGCAAATTTATCACTGTAATTATTGCAAGTATACGCCAGAAATTATAGCAAATTAACCACAGAAGTTATAGCAAATTAACCACTGTAAATTTTGCAAATATTCTACTCTAAATTTTGCAAATTTAACACAGAAATTATAGACAAGGAACCACTGTAGATTATAGCAAATTAACCACTGTAAATATTGCAAATTTTCCACTGAAAGTATTGCAAATTTACCACTGAACTTATTGCAATTTAATCACTGTAAATATTGCAAGCTAACCAATGTAAATATTGCAAAATTTCCACTTTAAGTATTGCAAATTTACCACTAAAAATATAGCAAATTGACCACTGTAAGTATTGCAAACTAACCACTATAAATATTGCAAATTTTCCACTGTAAGTATTGCAAATTTACCACTGAAATTATTGCAAATTAACCACTGAAATTATAGCAAATTGACCACTGTATATATTGCAAATTAACCACAGTATATATTGCAAATATTCTACTCTAAATATTGCAAATTTAGCAGTGAAATTTTTCCAAACTAAACACTGTAAATATTGCAAACTAACCACTGTAAATATTGAAAATTTACCTCTGAAATTATAGGAAAGTAACCACTGAAATTATAGCAAATTAACCACTGTAAGTATTGAAAATTTTCCACTCTAAATACTGCAAATTTACCACTGAAATTATTGGAAATTAAATACTGTAAATATTGCAAACTAACCACTGTAAATATTTCAAATTTTCCACTGTATATATTGAAAATTTACCACTGAAATTGTAGCAAATTTACCTCTCAAATTACGCAAATTGACCACTGTAAATATTGCAAAATTACCACTGTAAATATTGCAAATTAACCGCTGTAAATATTGCAAATTTATCACTGTAATTATTGCAACTATACGTCAGAAATTATAGCAAATTAACCACTGAAGTTATAGCAAATTGACCACTGTAAATATTGCAAATTAACCTCTGTAAATTTTGCAAATATTCTACTCTAAATATTGCAAATTTAACACTGAAATTATAGACAAGGAACTACTGTAGATTATAGCAAATTATCCACTGTAAATATTGCAAATTTTCTTCAGTAAATATGCAAATTTACCACTGAAATTATTGCAAATTAACCACTGTAAATAATGCAAATTTACCACTGAAATTATTGCAAATTAACCACGGTGAATATTGAAAATTTACCTCGGAAATTATAGCAAATTTACCTCGGAAATTATAGCAAATTAACCACTCTAATTATTGCAAATTTTCCCTTGAAAATATTGAAATATTACCACTGAAATTATTGCAAATTGACATCTGTAAATATTGCAAATTGACCACTGTAAATATTGCAAAATTACCACTGAAATTATTGCAAATTAACCACCGTAAATATTGCAAATTTACCTCGGAAATTATAGCAAATTAGCCACTGAAATTATAGCAAATTAACCACTCTAATTATTGCAAATTTTCCCCTGTAAATATTGAAAATTTTCCACTGAAATTATAGCAAATTAACCACGGTAAATATTGAAAATTTACCTCGGAAATTATAGCAAATTAACCACTGAAATTATAGCAAATTAACCACTGTAAATATTGCAAATTTTCCCTTGTAAATATTGAAAATTTACCACTGAAATTATTGCAAATTGACATCTGTAAATATTGCAAATTAACCACTGTAAATATTGCAAATTAACCGCTGTAAATATTGCAAATTTATTAATGTAATTATTGCAAGTATACGTCAGAAATTATAGCAAATTAACCACTGAAGTTATAGCAAATTGACAACTGTAAATATTGCAAATTAACCACTGTAAATATTGCAAATTTTCCACTGTAAGTATTGCAAATTTACCACTGAAATTATTGAAATTTAATCACTGTAAATATTGCAAGCTAACCAATGTAAATATTGCAAAATTTCCACTTTAAGTATTGCAAATTTACCACTAAAAATATAGCAAATTAACCACTGTAAATATTGCAAACTAACCAGTGTAAATATTGCAAATTTTCCACTGTAAGTATTGCAAATTTACCACTGAAATTATTGCAAATTAACCGCTGTAAATATTGCAAACTAACCAACGTAAATATTGCAAATTTTACACTGTAAGTATTGCAAATTTTCCACTGAAATTATTGCAAATTTACCTCTGAAATTTTAGCAAAGTAACCATTGAAATTATATCAAGTTGACCACTGTAAATATTGCAAATTAACCACTGTAAATATTGCAAATTTTCCACTCTAAATTCTGCAAATGTTACACAGTAAATATTGAGAATTTACCTCTGAAATTATAGCAAATTAACCACTGAAATTATAGCAAATTGACCACTGTATATATTGCAAATTAACCACAGTATATATTGCAAATATTCTACTCTAAATATTGCAAATTTAGCAGTGAAATTTTTCCAAATTAAACACTGAAATATTGCAAACTAGCCACTGTAAATATTGAAAATTTACCTCTGAAATTATAGGAAAGTAACCACTGAAAATATAGAAAATTAACCACTGTAAGTATTGAAAATTTTCCACTCTAAATACTGCAAATTTTCCACTGAAATTATTGGAAATTAAATACTGTAAATATTGCAAACTAACCACTGTAAATATTGCAAATTTTCCACTGTATATATTGCAAATTTACCACTGAAATTGTAGCAAATTTACCTCTCAAATTACGCAAATTGACCACTGTAAATATTGCAAAATTACCACTGAAATTATTGCAAATTAACCACCGTAAATATTGCAAATTTACCTCGGAAATGATAGCAAATTAACCACTGAAATTATAGCAAATTAACCACTCTAATTCTTGCAAATTTTCCCCTGTAAATATTGAAAATTTTCCACTGAAATTATAGCAAATTAACCACGGTAAATATTGAAAATTTACCTCGGAAATTATAGCAAATTAACCACTGAAATTATAGCAAATTAACCACTCTAATTATTGCAAATTTTCCCTTGTAAATATTGAAAATTTACCACTGAAATTATTGCAAATTGACATCTGTAAATATTGCAAATTAACCACTGTAAATATTGCAAATTAACCGCTGTAAATATTGCAAATTTATCACTGTAATTATTGCAAGTATACGTCAGAAATTATAGCAAATTAACCACTGAAGTTATAGCAAATTGACCACTGTAAATATTGCAAATTAACCACTGTAAATTTTGCAAATATTCTACTCTAAATATTGCAAATTTAACACTGAAATTTTAGACAAGGAACTACTGTAGATTATAGCGAATTATCCACTGTAAATATTGCAAATTCTCTTCAGTAAATACTGCAAATTTACCACTGAATTTATTGCAAATTAACCACTGTAAATATTGCAAATTAACCGCTGTAAATATTACAAATTTATTAATGTAATTATTGCAAGTATACGTCAGAAATTATAGCAAATTAACCACTGAAGTTATAGCAAATTGACCACTGTAAATATTGCAAATTAACCACTGTAAATTTTGCAAATATTCTACTCTAAATATTGCAAATTTAACACTGAAATTATAGACAAGGAACTACTGTAGATTATAGCGAATTATACACTGTAAATATTGCAAATTCTCTTCAGTAAATACTGCAAATTTACCACTGAATTTATTGCAAATTAACCGCTGTAAATATTGCAAATTTTCCATTGTAAGTATTGCAAATTTACCACTGAAATTACTGCAAATTAACCGCTGTAAATATTGCAAACTAACCAACGTAAATATTGCAAATTTTCCACTGTAAATATTGCAAATTAACCACTGTAAATATTGCAAATTTTCCACTCTAAATATTGCAAATTTTACACAGTAAATATTGAGAATTTACCTCTGAAATTATAGCAAATTAACCACTGAAATTACAGAAAATTGACCACTGTATATATTGCAAATTAATCACAGTATATATTGGAAATATTCTACTCTAAATATTGCAAATTTAGCAGTGAAATTACTGCAAATTAGCCGCTGTAAATATTGCAAACTAACCAACGAAAATATTGCAAATTTTCCACTGTAAATATTGCAAATTTTCCACTGAAAATATTGCAAATTTACCTCTGAAATTATAGCAAAGTAACCACAGAAATTATAGCAAATTGACCACTGTAAATATTGCAAATTAACCACTGTAAATATTGCAAATTTACCACTGTAAGTACTGCAAATTTACCACTGAAATTATAGCAAATTAACCACTGTAAATATTGAAAACTAACCACTGTAAATATTGCAAATTTTCCACTCTAAATATTGCAAATTTTACACAGTAAATATTGAGAATTTACCTCTGAAATTATAGCAAATTGACCACTGTATATATTGCAAATTGACCACAGTATATATTGCAAATATTCTACTCTAAATATTGCAAATTTAGCAGTGAAATCTTTCCAAATTAAACACTGTAAATATTGCAAACTAACCACTGTATATATTGAAAATTTACCTCTGAAATTATAGGAAAGTAACCACTGAAAGTATAGCAAATTAACCACTGTAAGTATTGAAAATTTTCCACTCTAAATACTGCAAATTTACCACTGAAATTATTGAAAATTAAATACTGTAAATATTGTAAACTAACCACTGTAAATATTGCAAATTTTCCACTGTATATATTGCAAATTTACCACTGAAATTGTAGCAAATTTACCTCTCAAATTATGCAAATTGACCATTCTAAATATTGCAAATATACCTCTGAAATTATTGCAAATTAACCACGGTAAATATTGCAAATTTACCTCGGAAATTATAGCAAATTAACCACTGAAAATATAGCAAATTAACCACTCTAATTATTGCAAATTTTCCCCTGTAAATATTGAAAATTTTCCACTGAAATTATAGCAAATTAACCACGATGAATATTGAAAATTTACCTTCGAAATTATAGCAAATTTACCACTGAAATTATTGCAAATTAACATCTTTAAATATTGCAAATTAACCACTCTAAATATTGCAAATAAACCGCTGTAAATATTGCAAATTTATCACTGTAATTATTGCAAGTATACGCCAGAAATTATAGCAAATTAACCACTGAAGTTATAGCAAATTAACCACTGTAAATTTTGCAAATATTCTACTCTAAATTTTGCAAATTTAACACAGAAATTATAGACAAGGAACCACTGTAGATTATAGCAAATTAACCACTGTAAATATTGCAAATTTTCCACTGAAAGTATTGCAAATTTACCACTGAAATTATTGCAATTTAATCACTGTAAATATTGCAAGCTAACCAATGTAAATATTGCAAAATTTCCACTTTAAGTATTGCAAATTTACCACTAAAAATATAGCAAATTGACCACTGTAAGTATTGCAAACTAACCACTATAAATATTGCAAATTTTCCACTGTAAGTATTGCAAATTTACCACTGAAATTATTGCAAATTAACCACTGAAATTATAGCAAATTGACCACTGTATATATTGCAAATTAACCACTGTAAATATTGCAAACTAACCACTGTAAATATTGAAAATTTACCTCTGAAATTATAGGAAAGTAACCACTGAAAGTATAGCAAATTAACCACTGTAAGTATTGAAAATTTTCGACGGTAAATACTGCAAATTTTCCACTGAAATTATTGGAAATTAGATACTGTAAATATTGCAAACTAACCACTGTAAATATTTCAAATTTTCCACTGTATATATTGCAAATTTACCACTGAAATTGTAGCAAATTTACCTCTCAAATTACGCAAATTGACCACTGTAAATATTGCAAAATTACCACTGAAATTATTGCAAATTAACCACTGAAATTATAGCAAATTAACCACTCTAATTATTGCAAATTTTGCCCTGTAAATATTGAAAATTTTCCACTGAAATTATAGCAAATCAACCACGGTAAATATTGAAAATTTACCTCGGAAATTATAGCAAATTAACCACTGAAATTATAGCAAATTTACCACTGTAAATATTGCAAATTTTCCCCTGTAAATATTGAAAATTTACCACTGAAATTATTGCAAATTAACATCTGTAAATATTGCAAATTACCACTGTAAATATTGCAAATTAACCGCTGTAAATATTGCAAATTTTCCACAGTAAGTATTGCAAATTTACCACTGAAATTATTGCAATTTAATCACTGTAAATATTGCAAGCTAACCAATGTAAATATTGCAAAATTTACACTTTAATATTGCAAATTTACCACTAAAAATATAGCAAATTAACCACTGTAAATATTGCAAACTAACCACTGTAAATATTGCAAATTTTCCACTGTAAGTATTGCAAATTTACCACTGAAATTATTGCAAATTAACCGCTGCAAATATTGCAAACTAACCAACGTAAATATTGTAAATTTTCCACTCTAAATACTGCAAATTTACCACTGAAATTATTGGAAATTAAATACTGTAAATATTGCAAACTAACCACTGTAAATATTTCAAATTTTCCACTGTATATATTGCAAATTTACCACTGAAATTGTAGCAAATTTACCTCCGAAATTATGCAAATTGACCACTGTAAATATTGCAAATTTACCTCTGAAATTATAGCAAAGTAACCACTCTAATTATTGCAAATTTTCCCCTGTAAATATTGCAAATTTAGCACTGAAATTTTTTCAAATTAACCACTGTAAATATTGCAAACTAACCAGTGTAAATATTGCAAATTTTCCACAGTAAATATTGCCAATATTACACAGAAAATATTGAGAATTTACCTGTGAAATTATAGCAAATTATCCACTGAAATTATAGCAAATTGACCACTGTATATATTGCAAATTAACCACTGTAAATATTGCAAATTTTCCACTGTAACTATTGAAAATTTACCTCTGAAATTATAGCTAATTAACCACTGAAATTATAGCAAATTAACCACTCTAATTATTGCAAATTTTCCCTTGTAAATATTGAAAATTTACCACTGAAATTTTTGCAAATTGACATCTGTAAATATTGCATATTAACCACTGTAAATATTGCAAATTAACCGCTGTAAATATTGCAAATTTATCACTGTAATTATTGCAAGTATACGTCAGAAATTATAGCAAATTAACCACTGAAGTTATAGCAAATTGACCACTGTAAATATTGCAAATTAACCTCTGTAAATTTTGCAAATATTCTACTCTAAATATTGCAAATTTAACACTGAAATTATAGACAAGGAACTACTGTAGATTATAGCAAATTATCCACTGTAAATATTGCAAATTTTCTTCAGTAAATATGCAAATTTACCACTGAAATTATTGCAAATTAACCACTGTAAATAATGCAAATTTACCACTGAAATTATTGCAAATTAACCACGGTGAATATTGAAAATTTACCTCGGAAATTATAGCAAATTAACTACTGAAATTATAGCAAATTAACCACTCTAATTATTGCAAATTTTCCCTTGAAAATATTGAAATATTACCACTGAAATTATTGCAAATTGACACCTGTAAATATTGCAAATTGACCACTGTAAATATTGCAAAATTACCACTGAAATTATTGCAAATTAACCACCGTAAATATTGCAAATTTACCTCGGAAATTATAGCAAATTAGCCACTGAAATTATAGCAAATTAACCACTCTAATTATTGCAAATTTTCCCCTGTAAATATTGAAAATTTTCCACTGAAATTATAGCAAATTAACCACGGTAAATATTGAAAATTTACCTCGGAAATTATAGCAAATTAACCACTGAAATTATAGCAAATTAACCACTGTAAATATTGCAAATTTTCCCCTGTAAATATTGAAAATTTACCACTGAAATTATTGCAAATTGACATCTGTAAATATTGCAAATTAACCACTGTAAATATTGCAAATTAACCGCTGTAAATATTGCAAATTTATTAATGTAATTATTGCAAGTATACGTCAGAAATTATAGCAAATTAACCACTGAAGTTATAGCAAATTGACAACTGTAAATATTGCAAATTAACCACTGTAAATATTGCAAATTTTCCACTGTAAGTATTGCAAATTTACCACTGAAATTATTGAAATTTAATCACTGTAAATATTGCAAGCTAACCAATGTAAATATTGCAAAATTTCCACTTTAAGTATTGCAAATTTACCACTAAAAATATAGCAAATTAACCACTGTAAATATTGCAAACTAACCAGTGTAAATATTGCAAATTTTCCACTGTAAGTATTGCAAATTTACCACTGAAATTATTGCAAATTAACCGCTGTAAATATTGCAAACTAACCAACGTAAATATTGCAAATTTTCCACTGTAAGTATTGCAAATTTTCCACTGAAATTATTGCAAATTTACCTCTGAAATTTTAGCAAAGTAGCCATTGAAATTATATCAAGTTGACCACTGTAAATATTGCAAATTAACCACTGTAAATATTGCAAATTTTCCACTCTAAATATTGCAAATTTTACACAGTAAATATTGAGAATTTACCTCTGAAATTATAGCAAATTAACCACTGAAATTATAGCAAATTGACCACTGTATATATTGCAAATTAACCACAGTATATATTGCAAATATTCTACTCTAAATATTGCAAATTTAGCAGTGAAATTTTTCCAAACTAAACACTGTAAATATTGCAAACTAACCACTGTAAATATTGCAAATTTACCACTGTAAGTACTGCAAATTTACCACTGAAATTATAGCAAATTAACCACTGTAAATATTGAAAACTAACCACTGTAAATATTGCAAATTTTCCACTCTAAATATTGCAAATTTTAAACAGTAAATATTGAGAATTTACCTCTGAAATTATAGCAAATTATCCACTGTATATATTGCAAATTTACCACAGTATATATTTCAAATATTCTACTCAAAATATTGCAAATTTAGCAGTGAAATCTTTCCAAATTAAACACTGTAAATATTGCAAACTAACCACTGTAAATATTGCAAATTTTCCACTCTAAATATTGCAAATTTTAAACAGTAAATATTGAGAATTTACCTCTGAAATTATAGCAAATTGACCACTGTATATATTGCAAATTTACCACAGTATATATTGCAAATATTCTACTCTAAATATTGCAAATTTAGCAGTGAAATCTTTCCAAATTAAACACTGTAAATATTGCAAACTAACCACTGTATATATTGAAAATTTACCTCTGAAATTATAGGAAAGTAACCACTGAAAGTATAGCAAATTAACCACTGTAAGTATTGAAAATTTTCCACTCTAAATACTGCAAATTTACCACTGAAATTATTGGAAATTAAATACTGTAAATATTGCAAACTAACCACTGTAAATATTTCAAATTTTCCACTGTATATATTGCAAATTTACCACTGAAATTGTAGCAAATTTACCTCTCAAATTATGCAAACTGACCACTGTAAATATTGCAAATATACCTCTGAAATTATTGCAAATTAACCACTGTAAATATTGCAAATTTACCACTGTAAATATTGCAAATTAACCACGTTAAATATTGCAAATTTACCTCGGAAATTATAGCAAATTAACCACTGAAATTATAGCAAATGAAACACTCTAATTATTGCAAATTTTGCCTTGTAAATATTGAAAATTTTCCACTGAAATTATAGCAAATTAACCACGGTGAATATTGAAAATTTACCTCGGAAATTATAGCAAATTAACTACTGAAATTATAGCAAATTAACCACTCTAATTATTGCAAATTTTCCCTTGTAAATATTGAAATATTACCACTGAAATTATTGCAAATTGACATCTGTAAATATTGCAAATTAACCACTGTAAATATTGCAAATTAACCGCTGTAAATATTGCAAATTTATTACTGTAATTATTGCAAGTATACGTCAGAAATTATAGCAAATTAACCACTGAAGTTATAGCAAATTGACCACTGTAAATATTGCAAATATGCCTCTGAAATTATAGCAAATTAACCACTGAAATTATAGCAAATAAAACACTCTAATTATTGCAAATTTTCCCCTGTACATATTGAAAATTTACAACTGAAATTATTGCAAATTAACAACTGTAAATATTGCAAATTAACCACTGTAAATCTCGCAAATATTCTACTCTAAATATTGCAAATTTAGCACTGAAATTTTTTCAAATTAACCACTGTAAATATTGCAAACTAACCACTGTAAATATTGCAAATTTTCCACAGTAAATATTGCAAATTTTACACAGTAAATATTGAGAATTTACCTCTGAAATTATAGCAAATTACGCACTGAAATTATAGCAAATTAACCACTGTATATATTGCAAATTAACCACTGTAAATATTGCAAACTAACCACTGTAAATATTGAAAATTTACCTCTGAAATTATAGGAAAGTAACCTCTGAAATTATAGCAAATTAACCACTCTAAGTATTGAAAATTTTCCACTGTAAATACTGCAAATTTTCCACTGAAATTATTGGAAATTAACCACGGTAAATATTGCAAATTAACCACTGTAAATATTTCAAATTTTCCACTGTATATATTGCAAATTTACCACTGAAATTGTAGCAAATTTACCTCTGAAATTATGCAAATTGACCACTGTAAGTATTGCAAATATGCCTCTGAAATTATAGCAAATTAACCACTGAAATTATAGCAAATTAAACACTCTAATTATTGCAAATTTTCCCCTGTAAATATTGAAAATTTACCACTGAAATTATTGCAAATTGACATCTGTAAATATTGCAAATTAACCACTGTTAATATAGCAAATTAACCGCTGTAAATATTGCAAATTTATTACTGTAATTATTGCAAGTATACGTCAGAAATTATAGCAAATTAACCACTGAAGTTATAGCAAATAGACCACTGTAAATATTGCAAATTAACCACTGTAAATTTTGCAAATATTCTACTCTAAATATTGCAAATTTAACACTGAAATTATACACAAGGAACCACTGTAGATTATAGCAAATTAACCACTGTAAATATTGCAAATTTTCCAGTGAAAATATTGCAAATTTACCTCTGAAATTATAGCAAAGTAACCACTGAAATTATATCAAATTTACCACTGTAAATATTGCAAATTAACCACTGTAAATATTGCAAATTTTCCACTCTAAATATTGCAAATTTCACACAGGAAATATTGAGAATTTACCTCTGAAATTATAGCAAATTAACCACTGAAATTATAGCAAATTGACCACTGTATATATTGCAAATTAACCACAGTATATATTGCAAATATTCTACTCTAAATATTGCAAATTTAGCAGTGAAATTTCTCCAAATTAAACACTGCAAATATTGCAAACTAACCACTGTAAATATTGAAAATTTTCCTCTGAAATTATAGGAAAGTAACCACTGAAAGTATAGCAAATTAACGACTGTACGTATTGAAAATTTTCCACTGTAAATACTGCAAATTTTCCACTGAAATTATTGGAAATTAAATACTGTAAATATTGCAAAATAACCACTGTAAATAGTTCAAATTTTCCACTGTATATATTGCAAATTTACCACTGAAATTGTAGCAAATTTACCTCTGAAATTATGCAAATTGACCACTGTAAATATTGCAAATATGCCTCTGAAATTATAGCAAATTATCCACTGAAATTATAGCAAATTAAACACTCTAATTATTGCAAATTTTCCCCTGTAAATATTGAAAATTTACCACTGAAATTATTGCAAATTGACATCTGTAAATATTGCAAATTAACCACTGTTAATATAGCAAATTAACCACTGTAAATATTGCAAATTTTCCACTGTATATATTGCAAATTTACCACTGAAATTATTGCAATTTAATCACTGTAAATATAGCAAGCAAACCAATGTAAATATTGCAAAATTTCCACTTTAAGTATTGCAAATTAACCGCTGTAAGTATTGCAAACTAACCAACGTAAATATTGCAAATTTTCCACTGAAAATATTGCAAATTTACCTCTGAAATTATAGCAAAGTAACCAGTGAAATTATATCAAATTGACCACTGTAAATATTGCAAATTAATCACTGTAAATATTGCAAATTTTCCACTCTAAATATTGCAAATTTTACACAGGAAATATTGAGAATTTACCTCTGAAATTATAGCAAATTTACCTATGAAATTATGCAAATTAACCACTGTAAATATTGCAAAATTACCACTGAAATTATAGCAAATTAACCACTCTATTTATTGCAAATTTTCCCTTGTAAATATTGAAAATTTACCACTGAAATTATTGCAAATTGACATCTGTAAATATTGCAAATTAACCACTGTAAATATTGCAAATTAACCGCTGTAAATTTTGCAAATTTATCACTGTAATTATTGCAAGTATACGTCAGAAATAATAGCAAATTAACCACTGAAGTTATAGCAAATTGACCACTGTAAATATTGCAAATTAACCACTGTAAATTTTGCAAATATTCTACTCTAAATATTGCAAATTTAACACTGAAATTATAGACAAGGAACTACTGTAGATTATAGCGAATTATCCACTGTAAATATTGCAAATTTTCTTCAGTAAATACTGCAAATCTACCACTGAAATTATTGCAAATTAACCGCTGTAAATATTGCAAATTTTCCACTGTAAGTATTGCAAATTTACCACTGAAATTACTGCAAATTAACCGCTGTAAATATTGCAAACTAACCAACGAAAATATTGCAAATTTTCCACTGTAAATATTGCAAATTAACCACTGTAAATATTGCAAATTAACCACTGTCAATATTGCAAATTTTCAACTGTATTGCAAATTTACCACTGAAATTATAGCAAATTAACCACTGTAAATATTGAAAACTAACCACTGTAAATATTGCAAATTTTCCACTCTAAATATTGCAAATTTTACACAGTAAATATTGAGAATTTACCTCTGAAATTATAGCAAATTGACCACTCTATATATTGCAAATTAACCACAGTATATATTGCAAATATTCTACTCTAAATATTGCAAATTTAGCAGTGAAATCTTCCCAAATTAAACACTGTAAATAT
This sequence comes from Podargus strigoides, assembly GCA_028020825.1. Taxonomy (NCBI): domain Eukaryota; kingdom Metazoa; phylum Chordata; class Aves; order Caprimulgiformes; family Podargidae; genus Podargus; species Podargus strigoides. The sequence goes on from CM051627.1 coordinate 33,824,313, forward strand.
TGCAAACCAACCACTGTATATATTGAAAATTTACCTCTGAAATTATAGGAAAGTAACCACTGAAAGTATAGCAAATTAACCACTGTAAGTATTGAAAATTTTCCACTCTAAATACTGCAAATTTACCACTGAAATTATTGGAAATTAAATACTGTAAATATTGCAAACTAACCACTGTAAATATTTCAAATTTTCCACTGTATATATTGCAAATTTACTACTGAAATTCTAGCAAATTTACCTCTCAAATTATGCAAATTGACCACTGTAAATATTGCAAATATACCTCTGAAATTATTGCAAATTAACCACTGAAATTATAGCAAATTAAACACTCTAATTATTGCAAATTTTCCCCTGTAAATATTGAAAATTTTCCACTGAAATTTTAGCAAATTAACGACGGTAAATATTGAAAATTTACCTCGGAATTTATAGCAATTTAACCACTGAAATTATAGCAAATTAACCACTCTAATTATTGCAAATTTTCCCTTGTAAATATTGAAAATTTACCCCTGAAATCATTACAAATTGACTTCTGTAAATATTGCAAATTAACCACTGTAAATATTGCAAATTAACCGCTGTAAATATTGCAAATTTATCACTGTAATTATTGCAAGTATACGTCAGAAATTATAGTAAATTAACCACTGAAGTTATAGCAAATTAACCACTGTAAATTTTGCAAATATTCTACTCTAAATATTGAAAATTTAACACTGAAATTATAGACAAGGAACTACTGTAGATTATAGCGAATTATGCACTGTAAATATTGCAAATTTTCTTCAGTAAATACTGCAAATTTACCACTGAAATTATTGCAAATTAACCGCTGTAAATATTGCAAATTTTCCACTGTAAGTATTGCAAATTTACCACTGAAATTACTGCAAATTAACCGCTGTAAATATTGCAAACTATCCAACAAAAATATTGCAAATTTTCCACTGTAAATATTGCAAATTTTCCACTGAAAATATTGCAAATTTACCTCTGAAATTATAGCAAAGTAACCACAGAAATTATAGCAAATTGACCACTGTAAATATTGCAAATTAACCACTGTCAATATTGCAAATTTTCCACTGTATTGCAAATTTACCACTGAAATTATAGCAAATTAACCACTGTAAATATTGAAAACTAACCACTGTAAATATTGCAAATTTTCCACTCTAAATATTGCAAATTTTACACAGTAAATATTGAGAATTTACCTCTGAAATTATAGCAAATTGACCACTCTATATATTGCAAATTAACCACAGTATATATTGCAAATATTCTACTCTAAATATTGCAAATTTAGCACTGAAATCTTTCCAAATTAAACACTGTAAATATTGCAAACCAACCACTGTATATATTGAAAATTTACCTCTGAAATTATAGGAAAGTAACCACTGAAAGTATAGCAAATTATCCACTGTAATTATTGAAAATTTTCCACCCTAAATATTGCAAATTTACCACTGAAATTATTGGAAATTAAATACTGTAAATATTGCAAACTAACCACTCTAAATATTTCAAATTTTCCACTGTATAAATTGCAAATTTACTACTGAAATTGTAACAAATTTACCTCTCAAATTATGCAAATTGACCACTGTAAATATTGCAAATATACCTCTGAAATTATTGCAAATTAACCACTGTAAATATTGCAAATTTACCACTGAAATTATTGCAAATTTACCTCTGAAATTATAGCAAAGTAACCACTCTAATTATTGCAAATTTTCCCCTGTAAATATTGAAAATTTACCAATGAAATTATTGCAAATTGACTTCTGTAAATATTGCAAATTAACCACTGTAAATATTGCAAATTAACCGCTGTAAATATTGCAAATTTATCACTGTAATTATTGCAAGTATACGTCAGAAATTATAGTAAATTAACCACTGAAGTTATAGCAAATTAACCACTGTAAATTTTGCAAATATTCTACTCTAAATATTGAAAGTTTAACACTGAAATTATAGACAAGGAACTACTGTAGATTATAGCGAATTATCCACTGTAAATATTGCAAATTTTCTTCAGTAAATACTGCAAATTTACCACTGAAATTATTGCAAATTAACCGCTGTAAATATTGCAAATTTTCCACCGTGAGTATTGCAAATTTACCACTGAAATTACTGCAAATTAACCACTGTAAATATTGCAAACTAACCAACGAAAATATTGCAAATTTTCCACTGTAAATATTGCAAATTTTCCACTGAAAATATTGCAAATTTACCTCTGAAATTATAGCAAAGTAACCACAGAAATTATAGCAAATTGACCACTGTAAATATTGCAAATTAACCACTGTCAATATTGCAAATTTTCCACTGTATTGCAAATTTACCACTGAAATTTTTTCAAATTAACCACTGTAAATATTGCAAACTAACCACTGTAAATATTGCAAATTTTCAACAGTAAATATTGCAAATTTTACACAGTAAATATTGAGAATTTACCTCTGAAATTATAGCAAATTAACCACTGAAATTATAGCAAATTGACCACTGTATATATTGCAAATTAACCAACGTAAATATTGCAAATTTTCCACTGAAAATATTGCAAATTTACCTCTGAAATTATAGCAAAGTAACCACTGAAATTATAGCAAATTAACCACTGTAAATATTGAAAACTAACCACTGTAAATATTGCAAATTTTCCACTCTAAATATTGCAAATTTTACACATTAAATATTGAGAATTTACCTCTGAAATTGTAGCAAATTGACCACTGTATATATTGCAAATTAACCACAGTATATATTGCAAATATTCTACTCTAAATATTGCAAATTTAGCAGTGAAATTTTTCCAAATTAAATACTGCAAATATTGCAAACTAACCACTGTAAATATTGAAAATTTACCTCTGAAATTATAGGAAAGTAACCACTGAAAGTATAGCAAATTAACCACTGTAAGTATTGAAAATTTTCCACTCTAAATACTGCAAATTTACCACTGAAATTATTGGAAATTAAATACTGTAAATATTGCAAACTAACCACTCTAAATATTTCATGTTTTCCACTGTATGTATTGAAAATTTATCACTGAAATTGTAGCAAATTTACCTCTGAAATTATGTAAATTGACCACTGTAAATATTGCAAATATACCTCTGAAATTATTGCAAATTAACCACTGTAAATATTGCAAATTTACCACTGAAATTATTGCAAATTTACCTCTGAAATTATAGCAAAGTAACCACTCTAATTATTGCAAATTTTCCCCTGTAAATATTGAAAATTTACCAATGAAATTATTGCAAATTAACATCTGTAAATATTGCAAATTAACCACTGTAAATCTCGCAAATATTCTACTCTAAATATTGCAAATTTAGCACTGAAATTTTTTCAAATTAACCACTGTAAATATTGCAAACTAACCACTGTAAATATTGCAAATTTTCCACAGTAAATATTGCAAATTTTACACAGTAAATATTGAGATTTTACCTCTGAAATGATAGCAAATTATCCACTGAAATTATAGCAAATTGACCACTGTATATATTGCAAATTAACCACTGTAAATATTGCAAACTAACCACTGTAAATATTGAAAATTTACCTCTGAAATTATAGGAAAGTAACCACTGAAATTATAGCAAATTAACCACTGTAAGTATTGAAAATTTTCCACTGTAAATACTGCAAATTTTCCACTGAAATTATTGGAAATTAAATACTGTAAATATTGCAAACTAACCACTGTAAATATTTCAAATTTTCCACTGTATATTTTGCAAATTTCCCACTGAAATTGTAGCAAATTTACCTCTGAAATTATGCAAATTTACCACTGTAAATATTGCAAATATACCTCTGAAATTATTGCAAATTAACCACTGTAAATATTGCAAATTTACCACTGAAATTATTGCAAATTAACCATGGTAAATATTGCAAATTTACCTAGGAAATTATAGCAAATTAACCACTGAAATTACAGCAAATTAAACACTCTAATTATTGCAAATATTTCCCAGTAAATATTGAAAATTTACCACTGAAATTATTGCAAATTGACATCTGTAAATATTGCAAATTAACCACTGTAAATATTGCAAATTAACCGCTGTAAATTTTGCAAATTTATTACTGTAATTATTGCTAGTATACGTCAGAAATTATAGCAAATTAATCACTGAAGTTATAGCAAATTGACCTCTGTAAATATTGCAAATTAACCACTGTAAATTTTGCAAATATTCTACTCTAAACATTGCAAAATTAACACTTAAATTATAGACAAGGAACTACTGTAGATTATAGCAAATTATCCTCTGTAAATATTGCAAATTTTCCACTGTAAGTATTGCAAATTTACCACTGAAATTATTGCAAATTAACCACTGTAAATATTGCAAATTTTCCACTGTAAGTATTGCAAATTTACCACTGAAATTACTGCAAATTAACCGCTGTAAGTATTGCAATCTAACCTACGTAAATATTGCAAATTGACCACTGTAAATATTGCAAAATTTCCACTGAAAATATTGCAAATTTACCTCTGAAATTATAGCAAAGTAACCACAGAAATTATAACAAATTGACCACTGTAAATATTGCAAATTAACCACTGTAAATATTGCAAATTTTCCACTGTAAGTATTGCAAATTTACCACTGAAATTTTTTCAAATTAACCACTGTAAATATTGCAAACTAACCACTGTAAATATTGCAAATTTTCCACTCTAAATATTGCAAATTTTACACAGTAATTATTGAGAATTTACCTCTGAAATTATAGCAAATTAACCACTGAAATTACAGCAAATTGACCACTGTATATATTGCAAATTAACCACAGTATATATTGCAAATATTCTACTCTAAATATTGCAAATTTAGCAGTGAAATCTTTCCAAGTTAAGCACTGTAAATATTGCAAACTAACCACTGTATATATTGAAAATTTACCTCTGAAATTATAGGAAAGTAACTACTGAAAGTATAGCAAATTAACCACTGTAAGTATTGAAAATTTTCCACTCTAAATACTGGAAATTTACCACTGAAATTATTGGAAATTAAATACTGTAAATATTGCAAACTAACAACTGTAAATATTTCAAATTTTCCACTGTATGTATTGCAAATTTACCACTGAAATTGTAGCAAATTTACCTCTGAAATTATGCAAATTGACCACTGTAAACATTGCAAATATACCTCTGAAATTATTGCAAATTAACCACTGTAAATATTGCAAATTTACCACTGAAATTATTGCAAATTTACCTCTGAAATTATAGCAAAGTAACCACTCTAATTATTGCAAATTTTCCCCTGTAAATATTGAAAATTTACCAATGAAATTATTGCAAATTAACATCTGTAAATATTGCAAATTAACCACTGTAAATCTCGCAAATATTCTACTCTAAATATTGCAAATTTAGCACTGAAATTTTTTCAAATTAACCACTGTAAATATTGCAAACTAACAACTGTAAATATTTCAAATTTTCCACTGTATATTTTGCATATTTCCCACTGAAATTTTAGCAAATTTACCTCTGAAATTATGCAAATTGACCACTGTAAATATTGCAAATATACCTCTGAAATTATTGCAAATTATCCACTGTAAATATTGCGAATTAACCACTGAAATTATTGCAAATTAACCATGGTAAATATTGCAAATTTACCTAGGAAATTATAGCAAATTAACCACTGAAATTACAGCAAATTAAACACTCTAATTATTGCAAATATTCCCCAGTAAATATTGAAAATTTTCCACTGAAATTATAGCAAATTAACCACGGTAAATATTGAAAATTTACCTCGGAAATTATAGCAAATTAACCACTGAAATTATAGCAAATTAACCACTCTAATTATTGCAAATTTTCCCTTGTAAATATTGAAAATTTACCACTGAAATTATTGCAAATTGACATCTGTAAATATTGCAAATTAACCACTGTAAATATTGCAAATTAACCGCTGTAAATTTTGCAAATTTATTACTGTAATTATTGCAAGTATACGTCAGAAATTATAGCAAATTAACCACTGAAGTTATAGCAAATTGACCACTGTAAATATTGCAAATTAACCACTGTAAATTTTGCAAATATTCTACTCTAAATATTGCAAATTTAACACTGAAATTATAGACAAGGAAGCACTGTAGATTATAGCAAATTATCCACTGTAAATATTGCAAATTTTCTTCAGTAAATACTGCAAATTTACCACTGAAATTATTGCAAATTAACCGCTGTAAATATTGCAAATTAACCGCTGTAAATTTTGCAAATTTACCACTGAAATTACTGCAAATTAACCGCTGTAAATATTGCAAACTAACCAACGTAAATATTGCAAATTTTCCACTGTAAATATTGCAAATTTTCTACTGAAAATATTTCAAATTTACCTCTGAAATTATAGCAAAGTAACCACAGAAATTATAGCAAATTGACCACTGTAAATATTGCAAATTAACCACTGTAAATATTGCAAATTTTCCACTGTAAGTATTGCAAATTTACCACTGAAATTATAGCAAATTAACCACTGTAAATATTGCAAATTAACCACTGTAAATATTGCAAATTTTCCACTCTAAATATTGCAAATTTTACACAGTAATTTTTGAGAACTTACCTCTGAAATTATAGCAAATTAACCACTGAAATTATAGCAAATTGACCACTGTATATATTGCAAATTAACCACAGTATATATTGCAAATATTCTACTCTAAATATTGCAAATTTAGCAGTGAAATTTCTCCAAATTAAACACTGCAAATATTGCAAACAAACCACTGTAAATATTGAAAATTTACCTCTGAAATTATAGCAAATTAACCACTGAAATTATAGCAAATTGACCACTGTATATATTGCAAATTAACCACTGTAAATATTCAAAAATTACCACTGAAATTATTGCAAATTAACCACTGTAAATATTGAAAATTTACCTCGGAATTTATAGCAATTTAACCACTGAAAGTATAGCAAATTAACCACTCTAATTATTGCAAATTTTCCCTTGTAAATATTGAAAATTTACCACTGAAATTATTGCAAATTGACATCTGTAAATATTGCAAATTAACCACTGTAAATATTGCAAATTAACCGCTGTAAATATTGCAAATTTATCACTGAAATTGTAGCAAATTTACCACTGAAATTATGCAAATTGACCACTGTAAATATTGCAAATTTATCACTGAAATTACTGAAATTTACCACTGAAATTATAGCAAATTAACCACTCTAATTATTGCAAATTTTCCCCTGAAAATATTGAAAATTTACCACTGAAATTATTGCAAATTAACATCTGTAAATATTGCAAATTAACCACTGTAAATATTGTAAATTAACCACTGTAAATACTGCAAATTTATCACTGTACTTATTGCAAGTATACGTCAGAAATTATAAAAAATTAACAACAGAAGTTATAGCAAATTGACCACTGTAAATATTGCAAATTAACCACTGTAAATTTTGCCAATATTCTACTCTAAATATTGCAAATTTAACACTGAAATTATAGACAAGGAACCACTGTAGATTATAGCAAACTAACCACTGTAAATATTGCAAATTTACCACTGAAATTATTGCAAATTAACCGCTGTAAATATTGCAAACTAACCAACGTAAATATTGCAAATTTTCCACTGAAAATATTGCAAATTTACCTCTGAAATTATAGCAAAGTAACCGCTGAAATTATATCAAATTGACCACTGAAATTATAGCAAATTAACCACAGTATATATTACAAATATTCTACTCTAAATATTGCAAATTTAGCAGTGAAATCTTTCCAAGTTAAGCACTGTAAATATTGCAAACTAACCACTGTATATATTGAAAATTTACCTCTGAAATTATAGGAAAGTAACTACTGAAAGTATAGCAAATTAACCACTGTAAGTATTGAAAATTTTCCACTCTAAATACTGGAAATTTACCACTGAAATTATTGGAAATTAAATACTGTAAATATTGCAAACTAACAACTGTAAATATTTCAAATTTTCCACTGTATATATTGCAAATTTACCACTGAAATTGTAGCAAATTTACCTCTGAAATTATGCAAATTGACCACTGTAAACATTGCAAATATACCTCTGAAATTATTGCAAATTAACCACTGTAAATATTGCAAATTTACCACTGAAATTATTGCAAATTTACCTCTGAAATTATAGCAAAGTAACCACTCTAATTATTGCAAATTTTCCCCTGTAAATATTGAAAATTTACCAATGAAATTATTGCAAATTAACATCTGTAAATATTGCAAATTAACCACTGTAAATCTCGCAAATATTCTACTCTAAATATTGCAAAATTAGCACTGAAATTTTTTCAAATTAACCACTGTAAATATTGCAAACTAACAACTGTAAATATTTCAAATTTTCCACTGTATATTTTGCAAATTTCCCACTGAAATTTTAGCAAATTTACCTCTGAAATTATGCAAATTGACCACTGTAAATATTGCAAATATACCTCTGAAATTATTGCAAATTAACCACTGTAAATATTGCAAATTAACCACTGAAATTATTGCAAATTAACCATGGTAAATATTGCAAATTTACCTCGGAAATTATAGCAAATTAACCACTGAAATTACAGCAAATTAAACACTCTAATTATTGCAAATATTCCCCAGTAAATATTGAAAATTTTCCACTGAAATTATAGCAAATTAACCACGGTAAATATTGAAAATTTACCTCGGAAATTATAGCAAATTAACCACTGAAATTATAGCAAATTAACCACTCTAATTATTGCAAATTTTCCCTTGTAAATATTGAAAATTTACCACTGAAATTATTGCAAATTGACATCTGTAAATATTGCAAATTAACCGCTGTAATTTTTGCAAATTAACCGCTGTAAATTTTGCAAATTTATTACTGTAATTATTGCAAGTATACGTCAGAAATTATAGCAAATTAACCACTGAAGTTATAGCAAATTGACCACTGTAAATATTGCAAATTAACCACTGTAAATTTTGCAAATATTCTACTCTAAATATTGCAAATTTAACACTGAAATTATAGACAAGGAACTACTGTAGATTATAGCAAATTATCCACTGTAAATATTGCAAATTTTCTTCAGTAAATACTGCAAATTTACCACTGAAATTATTGCAAATTAACCGCTGTAAATATTGCAAATTAACCGCTGTAAATTTTGCAAATTTACCACTGAAATTACTGCAAATTAACCGCTGTAAATATTGCAAACTAACCAACGTAAATATTGCAAATTTTCCACTGTAAATATTGCAAATTTTCTACTGAAAATATTTCAAATTTACCTCTGAAATTATAGCAAAGTAACCACAGAAATTATAGCAAATTGACCACTGTAAATATTGCAAATTAACCACTGTAAATATTGCAAATTTTCCACTGTAAGTATTGCAAAATTACCACTGAAATTATAGCAAATTAACCACTGTAAATATTGCAAATTAACCACTGTAAATATTGCAAATTTTCCACTCTAAATATTGCAAATTTTACACAGTAATTTTTGAGAACTTACCTCTGAAATTATAGCAAATTAACCACTGAAATTATAGCAAATTGACCACTGTATATATTGCAAATTAAACACAGTATATATTGCAAATATTCTACTCTAAATATTGCAAATTTAGCAGTGAAATTTCTCCAAATTAAACACTGCAAATATTGCAAACAAACCACTGTAAATAATGAAAATTTTCCTCTGAAATTATAGCAAATTAACCACTGAAATTATAGCAAATTGACCACTGTATATATTGCAAATTAACCACTGTAAATATTGAAAAATTACCACTGAAATTATTGCAAATTAACCACTGTAAATATTGAAAATTTACCTCGGAATTTATAGCAATTTAACCACTGAAAGTATAGCAAATTAACCACTCTAATTATTGCAAATTTTCCCTTGTAAATATTGAAAATTTACCACTGAAATTATTGCAAATTGACATCTGTAAATATTGCAAATTAACCACTGTAAATATTGCAAATTAACCGCTGTAAATATTGCAAATTTATCACTGAAATTGTAGCAAATTTACCACTGAAATTATGCAAATTGACCACTGTAAATATTGCAAATTTACCACTGAAATTACTGAAATTTACCACTGAAATTATAGCAAATTAACCACTCTAATTATTGCAAATTTTCCCCTGAAAATATTGAAAATTTACCACTGAAATTATTGCAAATTAACATCTGTAAATATTGCAAATTAACCACTGTAAATATTGCAAATTAACCGCTGTAAATACTGCAAATTTATCACTGTACTTATTGCAAGTATACGTCAGAAATTATAAAAAATTAACAACAGAAGTTATAGCAAATTGACCACTGTAAATATTGCAAATTAACCACTGTAAATTTTGCCAATATTCTACTCTAAATATTGCAAATTTAACACTGAAATTATAGACAAGGAACCACTGTAGATTATAGCAAACTAACCACTGTAAATATTGCAAATTTACCACTGAAATTATTGCAAATTAACCGCTGTAAATATTGCAAACTAACCAACGTAAATATTGCAAATTTTCCACTGAAAATATTGCAAATTTACCTCTGAAATTATAGCAAAGTAACCGCTGAAATTATATCAAATTGACCACTGAAATTATAGCAAATTAACCACAGTATATATTGCAAATATTCTACTCTAAATATTGCAAATTTAGCAGTGAAATCTTTCCAAGTTAAGCACTGTGAATATTGCAAACTAACCACTGTATATATTGAAAATTTACCTCTGAAATTATAGGAAAGTAACTACTGAAAGTATAGCAAATTAACCACTGTAAGTATTGAAAATTTTCCACTCTAAATACTGGAAATTTACCACTGAAATTATTGGAAATTAAATACTGTAAATATTGCAAACTAACAACTGTAAATATTTCAAATTTTCCACTGTATATATTGCAAATTTACCACTGAAATTGTAGCAAATTTACCTCTGAAATTATGCAAATTGACCACTGTAAACATTGCAAATATACCTCTGAAATTATTGCAAATTAACCACTGTAAATATTGCAAATTTACCACTGAAATTATTGCAAATTTACCTCTGAAATTATAGCAAAGTAACCACTCTAATTATTGCAAATTTTCCCCTGTAAATATTGAAAATTTACCAATGAAATTATTGCAAATTAACATCTGTAAATATTGCAAATTAACCACTGTAAATCTCGCAAATATTCTACTCTAAATATTGCAAATTTAGCACTGAAATTTTTTCAAATTAACCACTGTAAATATTGCAAACTAACCACTGTAAATATTGCAAATTTTCCACAGTAAATATTGCAAATTTTACACAGTAAATATTGAGATTTTACCTCTGAAATGATAGCAAATTATCCACTGAAATTATAGCAAATTGACCACTGTATATATTGCAAATTAACCACTGTAAATATTGCAAACTAACCACTGTAAATATTGAAAATTTACCTCTGAAATTATAGGAAAGTAACCACTGAAATTATAGCAAATTAACCACTGTAAGTATTGAAAATTTTCCACTGTAAATACTGCAAATTTTCCACTGAAATTATTGGAAATTAAATACTGTAAATATTGCAAACTAACCACTGTAAATATTTCAAATTTTCCACTGTATATTTTGCAAATTTCCCACTGAAATTGTAGCAAATTTACCTCTGAAATTATGCAAATTGACCACTGTAAATATTGCAAATATACCTCTGATATTATTGCAAATTATCCACTGTAAATATTGCAAATTTTCCACTGTAAGTATTGCAAATTTACCACTGAAATTATTGCAAATTAACCACTGTAAATATTGCAAATTAACCACTGAAATTATTGCAAATTAACCATGGTAAATATTGCAAATTTACCTAGGAAATTATAGCAAATTAACCACTGAAATTACAGCAAATTAAACACTCTAATTAATGCAAATATTCCCCAGTAAATATTGAAAATTTTCCACTGAAATTATAGCAAATTAACCACGGTAAATATTGAAAATTTACCTCGGAAATTATAGCAAATTATCCACTGAAATTATAGCAAATTAACCACTCTAATTATTGCAAATTTTCCCTTGTAAATATTGAAAATTTACCACTGAAATTATTGCAAATTGACATCTGTAAATATTGCAAATTAACCACTGTAAATATTGCAAATTAACCGCTGTAAATTTTGCAAATTTATTACTGTAATTATTGCAAGTATACGTCAGAAATTATAGCAAATTAACCACTGAAGTTATAGCAAATTGACCACTGTAAATATTGCAAATTAACCACTGTAAATTTTGCAAATATTCTACTCTAAACATTGCAAAATTAACACTTAAATTATAGACAAGGAACTACTGTAGATTATAGCAAATTACCCACTGTAAATATTGCAAATTCTCGTCAGTAAATACTGCAAAATTACCACTGAAATTATTGCAAATTAACCACTGTAAATATTGCAAATATTCCACTGTAAGTATTGCAAATTTACCACTGAAATTACTGCAAATTAACCGCTGTAAGTATTGCAATCTAACCTACGTAAATATTGCAAATTGACCACTGTAAATATTGCAAATTAACCACTGTAAATATTGCAAATTTTCCACTGTAAGTATTGCAAATTTACCACTGAAATTATAGCAAATTAACCACTGTAAATATTGCAAACTAACCACTGTAAATATTGCAAATTTTCCACTCTAAATATTGCAAATTTTACACAGTAATTATTGAGAATTTACCTCTGAAATTATAGCAAATTAACCACTGAAATTACAGCAAATTGACCACTGTATATATTGCAAATTAACCACAGTATATATTGCAAATATTCTACTCTAAATATTGCAAATTTAGCAGTGAAATCTTTCCAAGTTAAGCACTGTAAATATTGCAAACTAACCACTGTATATATTGAAAATTTACCTCTGAAATTATAGGAAAGTAACTACTGAAAGTATAGCAAATTAACCACTGTAAGTATTGAAAATTTTCCACTCTAAATACTGCAAATTTACCACTGAAATTATTGGAAATTAAATACTGTAAATATTGCAAACTAACCACTGTAAATATTTCAAATTTTCCACTGTATATATTGCAAATTTACCACTGAAATTGTAGCAAATTTACCTCTGAAATTATGCAAATTGACCACTGTAAATATTGCAAATATACCTCTGAAATTATTGCAAATTAACCACTGTAAATATTGCAAATTTACCACTGAAATTATTGCAAATTTACCACTGAAATTACAGCAAAGTAACCACTCTAATTATTGCAAATTTTCCCCTGTAAATATTGAAAATTTACCAATGAAATTATTGCAAATTAACATCTGTAAATATTGCAAATTAACCACTGTAAATCTTGCAAATATTCTACTCTAAATATTGCAAATTTAGCACTGAAATTTTTTCAAATTAACCACTGTAAATATTGCAAACTAACCACTGTAAATATTGCAAATTTTCCACAGTAAATATTGCAAATTTTACACAGAAAATATTGAGAATTTACCTCTGAAATTATAGCAAAATAACCACTGAAATTATACCAAAATGACCACTGCATATATTGCAAATTAACCACTGTAAATATTGCAAACTAACCACTGTAAATATTGAAAATTTACCTCTGAAATTATAGGAAAGAAACCACTGAAAATATAGCAAATTAACCACTGTAAGTATTGAAAATTTTCCACTGTAAATACTGCAAATTTTCCACTGAAATTATTGGAAATTAAATACTGTAAATATTGCAAACTAACCACTGTAAATATTTCAAATTTTCCACTGTATATTTTGCAAATTTCCCACTGAAATTTTAGCAAATTTACCTCTGAAATTATGCAAATTGACCACTGTAAATATTGCAAGTATACCTCTGAAATTATTGCAAATTATCCACTGTAAATATTGCAAATTAACCACTGAAATTATTGCAAATTAACCATGGTAAATATTGCAAATTTACCTCGGAAATTATAGCAAATTAACCACTGAAATTACAGCAAATTAAACACTCTAATTATTGCAAATATTCCCCAGTAAATATTGAAAATTTTCCACTGAAATTATAGCAAATTAACCACGGTAAATATTGAAAATTTACCTCGGAAATTATAGCAAATTAACCACTGAAATTATAGCAAATTAACGACTCTAATTATTGCAAATTTTCCCTTGTAAATATTGAAAATTTACCACTGAAATTATTGCAAATTGACATCTGTAAATATTGCAAATTAACCACTGTATATATTGCAAATTAACCACAGTATATATTGCAAATATTCTACTCTAAATATTGCAAATTTAGCAGTGAAATCTTTCCAAGTTAAGCACTGTAAATATTGCAAACTAACCACTGTATATATTGAAAATTTACCTCTGAAATTATAGGAAAGTAACTACTGAAAGTATAGCAAATTAACCACTGTAAGTATTGAAAATTTTCCACTCTAAATACTGCAAATTTACCACTGAAATTATTGGAAATTAAATACTGTAAATATTGCAAACTAACAACTGTAAATATTTCAAATTTTCCACTGTATATATTGCAAATTTACCACTGAAATTGTAGCAAATTTACCTCTGAAATTATGCAAATTGACCACTGTAAATATTGCAAATATACCTCTGAAATTATTGCAAATTAACCACTGTAAATATTGCAAATTTACCACTGAAATTATTGCAAATTTACCACTGAAATTACAGCAAAGTAACCACTCTAATTATTGCAAATTTTCCCCTGTAAATATTGAAAATTTACCAATGAAATTATTGCAAATTAACATCTGTAAATATTGCAAATTAACCACTGTAAATCTTGCAAATATTCTACTCTAAATATTGCAAATTTAGCACTGAAATTTTTTCAAATTAACCACTGTAAATATTGCAAACTAACCACTGTAAATATTGCAAATTTTCCACAGTAAATATTGCAAATTTTACACAGAAAATATTGAGAATTTACCTCTGAAATTATAGCAAAATAACCACTGAAATTATACCAAAATGACCACTGCATATATTGCAAATTAACCACTGTAAATATTGCAAACTAACCACTGTAAATATTGAAAATTTACCTCTGAAATTATAGGAAAGAAACCACTGAAAATATAGCAAATTAACCACTGTAAGTATTGAAAATTTTCCACTGTAAATACTGCAAATTTTCCACTGAAATTATTGGAAATTAAATACTGTAAATATTGCAAACTAACCACTGTAAATATTTCAAATTTTCCACTGTATATTTTGCAAATTTCCCACTGAAATTTTAGCAAATTTACCTCTGAAATTATGCAAATTGACCACTGTAAATATTGCAAGTATACCTCTGAAATTATTGCAAATTATCCACTGTAAATATTGCAAATTAACCACTGAAATTATTGCAAATTAACCATGGTAAATATTGCAAATTTACCTCGGAAATTATAGCAAATTAACCACTGAAATTACAGCAAATTAAACACTCTAATTATTGCAAATATTCCCCAGTAAATATTGAAAATTTTCCACTGAAATTATAGCAAATTAACCACGGTAAATATTGAAAATTTACCTCGGAAATTATAGCAAATTAACCACTGAAATTATAGCAAATTAACGACTCTAATTATTGCAAATTTTCCCTTGTAAATATTGAAAATTTACCACTGAAATTATTGCAAATTGACATCTGTAAATATTGCAAATTAACCACTGTAAATATTGCAAATTAACCGCTGTAAATTTTGCAAATTTATTAATGTAATTATTGCAAGTATACGTCAGAAATTATAGCAAATTAACCACTGAAGTTATAGCAAATTGACCACTGTAAATATTGCAAATTAACCACTGTAAATTTTGCAAATATTCTACTCTAAATATTGCAAATTTAACACTGAAATTATAGACAAGGAACTACTGTAGATTATAGCAAATTATCCACTGTAAATATTGCAAATTTTCTTCAGTAAATACTGCAAATTTACCACTGAAATTATTGCAAATTAACCGCTGTAAATATTGCAAATTAACCGCTGTAAATTTTGCAAATTTACCACTGAAATTACTGCAAATTAACCGCTGTAAATATTGCAAACTAACCAACGTAAATATTGCAAATTTTCCACTGTAAATATTGCAAATTTTCTACTGAAAATATTTCAAATTTACCTCTGAAATTATAGCAAAGTAACCACAGAAATTATAGCAAATTGACCACTGTAAATATTGCAAATTAACCACTGTAAATATTGCAAATTTTCCACTGTAAGTATTGCAAATTTACCACTGAAATTATAGCAAATTAACCACTGTAAATATTGCAAATTAACCACTGTAAATATTGCAAATTTTCCACTCTAAATATTGCAAATTTTACACAGTAATTTTTGAGAACTTACCTCTGAAATTATAGCAAATTAACCACTGAAATTATAGCAAATTGACCACTGTATATATTGCAAATTAACCACAGTATATATTGCAAATATTCTACTCTAAATATTGCAAATTTAGCACTGAAATTTCTCCAAATTAAACACTGCAAATATTGCAAACAAACCACTGTAAATATTGAAAATTTACCTCTGAAATTATAGCAAATTAACCACTGAAATTATAGCAAATTGACCACTGTATATATTGCAAATTAACCACTGTAAATATTGAAAAATTACCACTGAAATTATTGCAAATTAACCACTGTAAATATTGAAAATTTACCTCGGAATTTATAGCAATTTAACCACTGAAAGTATAGCAAATTAACCACTCTAATTATTGCAAATTTTCCCTTGTAAATATTGAAAATTTACCACTGAAATTATTGCAAATTGACATCTGTAAATATTGCAAATTAACCACTGTAAATATTGCAAATTAACCGCTGTAAATACTGCAAATTTATCACTGTACTTATTGCAAGTATACGTCAGAAATTATAAAAAAATAACAACAGAAGTTATAGCAAATTGACCACTGTAAATATTGCAAATTAACCACTGTAAATTTTGCCAATATTCTACTCTAAATATTGCAAATTTAACACTGAAATTATAGACAAGGAACCACTGTAGATTATAGCAAACTAACCACTGTAAATATTGCAAATTTACCACTGAAATTATTGCAAATTAACCGCTGTAAATATTGCAAACTAACCAACGTAAATATTGCAAATTTTCCACTGAAAATATTGCAAATTTACCTCTGAAATTATAGCAAATTAACCTCTGAAATTATATCAAATTGACCACTGTAAATATTGCAAATGAACCACTGCAAATATTGCAAATTTTCTACTCTAAATATTGCAAATTTTACACAGTAATTATTGAGAATTTACCTCTAAAATTATAGCAAATTAACCACTGAAATTATAGCAAATTGACCACTGTATATATTGCAAATTAACCACAGTATATATTGCAAATATTCTACTCTAAATATTGCAAATTTAGCAGTGAAATCTTTCCAAATTAAACACTGCAAATATTGCAAACTAACCACTGTAAATATTGAAAATTTACCTCTGAAATTATAGGAAAGTAACCACTGAAAGAAAATTTACCTCTGAAATTATAGGAAAGTAACCACTGAAAGTATAGCAAATTAACCACTGTAAGTATTGAAAATTTTCTACTCTAAATACTGGAAATTTACCACTGAAATTATTGGAAATTAAATACTGTAAATATTGCAAACTAACAACTGTAAATATTTCAAATTTTCCACTGTATATATTGCAAATTTACCACTGAAATTGTAGCAAATTTACCTCTGAAATTATGCAAATTGACCACTGTAAATATTGCAAATATACCTCTGAAATTATTGCAAATTAACCACTGTAAATATTGCAAATTTACCACTGAAATTATTGCAAATTTACCTCTGAAATTATAGCAAAGTAACCACTCTAATTATTGCAAATTTTCCCCTGTAAATATTGAAAATTTACCAATGAAATTATTGCAAATTAACATCTGTAAATATTGCAAATTAACCACTGTAAATCTCGCAAATATTCTACTCTAAATATTGCAAATTTAGCACTGAAATTTTTTCAAATTAACCACTGTAAATATTGCAAACTAACCACTGTAAATATTGCAAATTTTCCACAGTAAATATTGCAAATTTTACACAGAAAATATTGAGAATTTACCTCTGAAATTATAGCAAATTAACCACTGAAATTATAGCAAATTGACCACTGTATATATTGCAAATTAACCACTGTAAATATTGCAAACTAACCACTGTAAATATTGAAAATTTACCTCTGAAATTATAGGAAAGTAACCACTGAAATTATAGCAAATTAACCACTGTAAGTATTGAAAATTTTCCACTGTAAATACTGCAAATTTTCCACTGAAATTATTGGAAATTAAATACTGTGAATATTGCAAACTAACCACTGTAAATATTTCAAACTTACCACTGTATATTTTGCAAATTTCCCACTGAAATTGTAGCAAATTTACCCCTGAAATTATGCAAATTGACCACTGTAAATATTGCAAATATACCTCTGAAATTATTGCACATTAACCACTGTAAATATTGCAAATTTACCACTGAAATTATTGCAAATTAACCATGGTAAATATTGCAAATTTTCCTAGGAAATTATAGCAAATTAACCACTGAAATTACAGCAAATTAAATACTCTAATTATTGCAAATATTCCCCAGTAAATATTGAAAATTTTCCACTGAAATTATAGCAAATTAACCACGGTAAATATTGAAAATTTACCTCGGAAATTATAGCAAATTATCCACTGAAATTATAGCAAATTAACCACTCTAATTATTGCAAATTTTCCCTTGTAAATATTGAAAATTTACCACTGAAATTATTGCAAATTGACATCTGTAAATATTGCAAATTAACCACTGTAAATATTGCAAATTAACCGCTATAAATTTTGCAAATTTATTACTGTAATTATTGCAAGTATACGTCAGAAATTATAGCAAATTAACCACTGAAGTTATAGCAAATTGACCACTGTAAATATTGCAAATTAACCACTGTAAATTTTGCAAATATTCTACTCTAAACATTGCAAAATTAACACTTAAATTATAGACAAGGAACTACTGTAGATTATAGCAAATTATCCACTGTAAATATTGCAAATTCTCTTCAGTAAATACTGCAAAATTACCACTGAAATTATTGCAA
Organism: Podargus strigoides; assembly: GCA_028020825.1. Lineage (NCBI taxonomy): Eukaryota > Metazoa > Chordata > Aves > Caprimulgiformes > Podargidae > Podargus > Podargus strigoides. Next base: position 33,843,639 of record CM051627.1, read on the forward strand.
ATTAACCACTGTAAATATTGCAAATTTTCCACTGTAAGTATTGCAAATTTACCACTGAAATTACTGCAAATTAACCGCTGTAAGTATTGCAATCTAACCTACGTAAATATTGCAAATTGACCACTGTAAATATTGCAAATTAACCACTGTAAATATTGCAAATTTACCTCTAAAATTATAGCAAAGTAACCACAGAAATTATAACAAATTGACCACTGTAAATATTGCAAATTAACCACTGTAAATATTGCAAATTTTCCACTGTAAGTATTGCAAATTTACCACTGAAATTTTTTCAAATTAACCACTGTAAATATTGCAAACTAACCACTGTAAATATTGCAAATTTTCCACTCTAAATATTGCAAATTTTACACAGTAATTATTGAGAATTTACCTCTGAAATTATAGCAAATTAACCACTGAAATTACAGCAAATTGACCACTGTATATATTGCAAATTAACCACAGTATATATTGCAAATATTCTACTCTAAATATTGCAAATTTAGCAGTGAAATCTTTCCAAGTTAAGCACTGTAAATATTGCAAACTAACCACTGTATATATTGAAAATTTACCTCTGAAATTATAGGAAAGTAACTACTGAAAGTATAGCAAATTAACCACTGTAAGTATTGAAAATTTTCCACTCTAAATACTGCAAATTTTCCACTGAAATTATTGGAAATTAAATACTGTAAATATTGCAAACTAACAACTGTAAATATTTAAAATTTTCCACTGTATATATTGCAAATTTACCACTGAAATTGTAGCAAATAATAATTAATATTCTACTCTAAATATTGCAAATTTAACACTGAAATTATAGACTAGGAACCACTGTAGATTATAGCAAACTAACCACTGTAAATATTGCAAATTTACCACTGAAATTATTGCAAATTAACCGCTGTAAATATTGCAAACTAACCAACGTAAATATTGCAAATTTTCCACTGAAAATATTGCAAATTTACCTCTGAAATTATAGCAAAGTAACCTCTGAAATTATATCAAATTGACCACTGTAAATATTGCAAATTGACCACTGCAAATATTGCAAGTTTTCCACTCTAAATATTGCAAATTTTACACAGTAAATATTGAGAATTTACCTCTAAAATTATAGCAAATTAACCACTGAAATTATAGCAAATTGACTACTGTATATATTGCAAATTAACCACAGTATATATTGCAAATATTCTACTCTAAATATTGCAAATTTAGCAGTGAAATTTTTCCAAATTAAACACTGCAAATATTGCAAACTAACCACTGTAAATATTGAAAATTTACCTCTGAAATTATAGGAAAGTAACCACTGAAAGTATAGCAAATTAACCACTGTAAGTATTGAAAATTTTCTACTCTAAATACTGGAAATTTACCACTGAAATTATTGGAAATTAAATACTGTAAATATTGCAAACTAACAACTGTAAATATTTCAAATTTTCCACTGTATATATTGCAAATTTACCACTGAAATTGTAGCAAATTTACCTCTGAAATTATGCAAATTGACCACTGTAAATATTGCAAATATACCTCTGATATTATTGCAAATTATCCACTGTAAATATTGCAAATTTTCCCCTGTAAATATTGCAAATTTACCACTGAAATTATTGCAAATTAACCACTGTAAATATTGCAAATTAACCACTGAAATTATTGCAAATTAACCATGGTAAATATTGCAAATTTACCTAGGAAATTATAGCAAATTAACCACTGAAATTACAGCAAATTAAACACTCTAATTAATGCAAATATTCCCCAGTAAATATTGAAAATTTTCCACTGAAATTATAGCAAATTAACCACGGTAAATATTGAAAATTTACCTCGGAAATTATAGCAAATTATCCACTGAAATTATAGCAAATTAACCACTCTAATTATTGCAAATTTTCCCTTGTAAATATTGAAAATTTACCACTGAAATTATTGCAAATTGACATCTGTAAATATTGCAAATTAACCACTGTAAATATTGCAAATTAACCGCTGTAAATTTTGCAAATTTATTACTGTAATTATTGCAAGTATACGTCAGAAATTATAGCAAATTAACCACTGAAGTTATAGCAAATTGACCACTGTAAATATTGCAAATTAACCACTGTAAATTTTGCAAATATTCTACTCTAAACATTGCAAAATTAACACTTAAATTATAGACAAGGAACTACTGTAGATTATAGCAAATTACCCACTGTAAATATTGCAAATTCTCGTCAGTAAATACTGCAAAATTACCACTGAAATTATTGCAAATTAACCACTGTAAATATTGCAAATATTCCACTGTAAGTATTGCAAATTTACCACTGAAATTACTGCAAATTAACCGCTGTAAGTATTGCAATCTAACCTACGTAAATATTGCAAATTGACCACTGTAAATATTGCAAATTAACCACTGTAAATATTGCAAATTTTCCACTGTAAGTATTGCAAATTTACCACTGAAATTATAGCAAATTAACCACTGTAAATATTGCAAACTAACCACTGTAAATATTGCAAATTTTCCACTCTAAATATTGCAAATTTTACACAGTAATTATTGAGAATTTACCTCTGAAATTATAGCAAATTAACCACTGAAATTACAGCAAATTGACCACTGTATATATTGCAAATTAACCACAGTATATATTGCAAATATTCTACTCTAAATATTGCAAATTTAGCAGTGAAATCTTTCCAAGTTAAGCACTGTAAATATTGCAAACTAACCACTGTATATATTGAAAATTTACCTCTGAAATTATAGGAAAGTAACTACTGAAAGTATAGCAAATTAACCACTGTAAGTATTGAAAATTTTCCACTCTAAATACTGCAAATTTACCACTGAAATTATTGGAAATTAAATACTGTAAATATTGCAAACTAACAACTGTAAATATTTCAAATTTTCCACTGTATATATTGCAAATTTACCACTGAAATTGTAGCAAATTTACCTCTGAAATTATGCAAATTGACCACTGTAAATATTGCAAATATACCTCTGAAATTATTGCAAATTAACCACTGTAAATATTGCAAATTTACCACTGAAATTATTGCAAATTTACCACTGAAATTACAGCAAAGTAACCACTCTAATTATTGCAAATTTTCCCCTGTAAATATTGAAAATTTACCAATGAAATTATTGCAAATTAACATCTGTAAATATTGCAAATTAACCACTGTAAATCTTGCAAATATTCTACTCTAAATATTGCAAATTTAGCACTGAAATTTTTTCAAATTAACCACTGTAAATATTGCAAACTAACCACTGTAAATATTGCAAATTTTCCACAGTAAATATTGCAAATTTTACACAGAAAATATTGAGAATTTACCTCTGAAATTATAGCAAAATAACCACTGAAATTATACCAAAATGACCACTGCATATATTGCAAATTAACCACTGTAAATATTGCAAACTAACCACTGTAAATATTGAAAATTTACCTCTGAAATTATAGGAAAGAAACCACTGAAAATATAGCAAATTAACCACTGTAAGTATTGAAAATTTTCCACTGTAAATACTGCAAATTTTCCACTGAAATTATTGGAAATTAAATACTGTAAATATTGCAAACTAACCACTGTAAATATTTCAAATTTTCCACTGTATATTTTGCAAATTTCCCACTGAAATTTTAGCAAATTTACCTCTGAAATTATGCAAATTGACCACTGTAAATATTGCAAGTATACCTCTGAAATTATTGCAAATTATCCACTGTAAATATTGCAAATTAACCACTGAAATTATTGCAAATTAACCATGGTAAATATTGCAAATTTACCTCGGAAATTATAGCAAATTAACCACTGAAATTACAGCAAATTAAACACTCTAATTATTGCAAATATTCCCCAGTAAATATTGAAAATTTTCCACTGAAATTATTGCAAATTAACCACGGTAAATATTGAAAATTTACCTCGGAAATTATAGCAAATTAACCACTGAAATTATAGCAAATTAACGACTCTAATTATTGCAAATTTTCCCTTGTAAATATTGAAAATTTACCACTGAAATTATTGCAAATTGACATCTGTAAATATTGCAAATTAACCACTGTAAATATTGCAAATTAACCGCTGTAAATTTTGCAAATTTATTAATGTAATTATTGCAAGTATACGTCAGAAATTATAGCAAATTAACCACTGAAGTTATAGCAAATTGACCACTGTAAATATTGCAAATTAACCACTGTAAATTTTGCAAATATTCTACTCTAAATATTGCAAATTTAACACTGAAATTATAGACAAGGAACTACTGTAGATTATAGCAAATTATCCACTGTAAATATTGCAAATTTTCTTCAGTAAATACTGCAAATTTACCACTGAAATTATTGCAAATTAACCGCTGTAAATATTGCAAATTAACCGCTGTAAATTTTGCAAATTTACCACTGAAATTACTGCAAATTAACCGCTGTAAATATTGCAAACTAACCAACGTAAATATTGCAAATTTTCCACTGTAAATATTGCAAATTTTCTACTGAAAATATTTCAAATTTACCTCTGAAATTATAGCAAAGTAACCACAGAAATTATAGCAAATTGACCACTGTAAATATTGCAAATTAACCACTGTAAATATTGCAAATTTTCCACTGTAAGTATTGCAAATTTACCACTGAAATTATAGCAAATTAACCACTGTAAATATTGCAAATTAACCACTGTAAATATTGCAAATTTTCCACTCTAAATATTGCAAATTTTACACAGTAATTTTTGAGAACTTACCTCTGAAATTATAGCAAATTAACCACTGAAATTATAGCAAATTGACCACTGTATATATTGCAAATTAACCACAGTATATATTGCAAATATTCTACTCTAAATATTGCAAATTTAGCACTGAAATTTCTCCAAATTAAACACTGCAAATATTGCAAACAAACCACTGTAAATATTGAAAATTTACCTCTGAAATTATAGCAAATTAACCACTGAAATTATAGCAAATTGACCACTGTATATATTGCAAATTAACCACTGTAAATATTGAAAAATTACCACTGAAATTATTGCAAATTAACCACTGTAAATATTGAAAATTTACCTCGGAATTTATAGCAATTTAACCACTGAAAGTATAGCAAATTAACCACTCTAATTATTGCAAATTTTCCCTTGTAAATATTGAAAATTTACCACTGAAATTATTGCAAATTGACATCTGTAAATATTGCAAATTAACCACTGTAAATATTGCAAATTAACCGCTGTAAATACTGCAAATTTATCACTGTACTTATTGCAAGTATACGTCAGAAATTATAAAAAAATAACAACAGAAGTTATAGCAAATTGACCACTGTAAATATTGCAAATTAACCACTGTAAATTTTGCCAATATTCTACTCTAAATATTGCAAATTTAACACTGAAATTATAGACAAGGAACCACTGTAGATTATAGCAAACTAACCACTGTAAATATTGCAAATTTACCACTGAAATTATTGCAAATTAACCGCTGTAAATATTGCAAACTAACCAACGTAAATATTGCAAATTTTCCACTGAAAATATTGCAAATTTACCTCTGAAATTATAGCAAATTAACCTCTGAAATTATATCAAATTGACCACTGTAAATATTGCAAATGAACCACTGCAAATATTGCAAATTTTCTACTCTAAATATTGCAAATTTTACACAGTAATTATTGAGAATTTACCTCTAAAATTATAGCAAATTAACCACTGAAATTATAGCAAATTGACCACTGTATATATTGCAAATTAACCACAGTATATATTGCAAATATTCTACTCTAAATATTGCAAATTTAGCAGTGAAATCTTTCCAAATTAAACACTGCAAATATTGCAAACTAACCACTGTAAATATTGAAAATTTACCTCTGAAATTATAGGAAAGTAACCACTGAAAGTATAGCAAATTAACCACTGTAAGTATTGAAAATTTTCTACTCTAAATACTGGAAATTTACCACTGAAATTATTGGAAATTAAATACTGTAAATATTGCAAACTAACAACTGTAAATATTTCAAATTTTCCACTGTATATATTGCAAATTTACCACTGAAATTGTAGCAAATTTACCTCTGAAATTATGCAAATTGACCACTGTAAATATTGCAAATATACCTCTGAAATTATTGCAAATTAACCACTGTAAATATTGCAAATTTACCACTGAAATTATTGCAAATTTACCTCTGAAATTATAGCAAAGTAACCACTCTAATTATTGCAAATTTTCCCCTGTAAATATTGAAAATTTACCAATGAAATTATTGCAAATTAACATCTGTAAATATTGCAAATTAACCACTGTAAATCTCGCAAATATTCTACTCTAAATATTGCAAATTTAGCACTGAAATTTTTTCAAATTAACCACTGTAAATATTGCAAACTAACCACTGTAAATATTGCAAATTTTCCACAGTAAATATTGCAAATTTTACACAGAAAATATTGAGAATTTACCTCTGAAATTATAGCAAATTAACCACTGAAATTATAGCAAATTGACCACTGTATATATTGCAAATTAACCACTGTAAATATTGCAAACTAACCACTGTAAATATTGAAAATTTACCTCTGAAATTATAGGAAAGTAACCACTGAAATTATAGCAAATTAACCACTGTAAGTATTGAAAATTTTCCACTGTAAATACTGCAAATTTTCCACTGAAATTATTGGAAATTAAATACTGTGAATATTGCAAACTAACCACTGTAAATATTTCAAACTTACCACTGTATATTTTGCAAATTTCCCACTGAAATTGTAGCAAATTTACCCCTGAAATTATGCAAATTGACCACTGTAAATATTGCAAATATACCTCTGAAATTATTGCACATTAACCACTGTAAATATTGCAAATTTACCACTGAAATTATTGCAAATTAACCATGGTAAATATTGCAAATTTTCCTAGGAAATTATAGCAAATTAACCACTGAAATTACAGCAAATTAAATACTCTAATTATTGCAAATATTCCCCAGTAAATATTGAAAATTTTCCACTGAAATTATAGCAAATTAACCACGGTAAATATTGAAAATTTACCTCGGAAATTATAGCAAATTATCCACTGAAATTATAGCAAATTAACCACTCTAATTATTGCAAATTTTCCCTTGTAAATATTGAAAATTTACCACTGAAATTATTGCAAATTGACATCTGTAAATATTGCAAATTAACCACTGTAAATATTGCAAATTAACCGCTATAAATTTTGCAAATTTATTACTGTAATTATTGCAAGTATACGTCAGAAATTATAGCAAATTAACCACTGAAGTTATAGCAAATTGACCACTGTAAATATTGCAAATTAACCACTGTAAATTTTGCAAATATTCTACTCTAAACATTGCAAAATTAACACTTAAATTATAGACAAGGAACTACTGTAGATTATAGCAAATTATCCACTGTAAATATTGCAAATTCTCTTCAGTAAATACTGCAAAATTACCACTGAAATTATTGCAAATTAACCACTGTAAATATTGCAAATTTTCCACTGTAAGTATTGCAAATTTACCACTGAAATTACTGCAAATTAACCGCTGTAAGTATTGCAATCTAACCTACGTAAATATTGCAAATTGACCACTGTAAATATTGCAAATTAACCACTGTAAATATTGCAAATTTACCTCTAAAATTATAGCAAAGTAACCACAGAAATTATAACAAATTGACCACTGTAAATATTGCAAATTAACCACTGTAAATATTGCAAATTTTCCACTGTAAGTATTGCAAATTTACCACTGAAATTTTTTCAAATTAACCACTGTAAATATTGCAAACTAACCACTGTAAATATTGCAAATTTTCCACTCTAAATATTGCAAATTTTACACAGTAATTATTGAGAATTTACCTCTGAAATTATAGCAAATTAACCACTGAAATTACAGCAAATTGACCACTGTATATATTGCAAATTAACCACAGTATATATTGCAAATATTCTACTCTAAATATTGCAAATTTAGCAGTGAAATCTTTCCAAGTTAAGCACTGTAAATATTGCAAACTAACCACTGTATATATTGAAAATTTACCTCTGAAATTATAGGAAAGTAACTACTGAAAGTATAGCAAATTAACCACTGTAAGTATTGAAAATTTTCCACTCTAAATACTGCAAATTTTCCACTGAAATTATTGGAAATTAAATACTGTAAATATTGCAAACTAACAACTGTAAATATTTAAAATTTTCCACTGTATATATTGCAAATTTACCACTGAAATTGTAGCAAATAATAATTAATATTCTACTCTAAATATTGCAAATTTAACACTGAAATTATAGACTAGGAACCACTGTAGATTATAGCAAACTAACCACTGTAAATATTGCAAATTTACCACTGAAATTATTGCAAATTAACCACTGTAAATATTGCAAACTAACCAACGTAAATATTGCAAATTTTCCACTGAAAATATTGCAAATTTACCTCTGAAATTATAGCAAAGTAACCTCTGAAATTATATCAAATTGACCACTGTAAATATTGCAAATTGACCACTGCAAATATTGCAAGTTTTCCACTCTAAATATTGCAAATTTTACACAGTAAATATTGAGAATTTACCTCTAAAATTATAGCAAATTAACCACTGAAATTATAGCAAATTGACTACTGTATATATTGCAAATTAACCACAGTATATATTGCAAATATTCTACTCTAAATATTGCAAATTTAGCAGTGAAATTTTTCCAAATTAAACACTGCAAATATTGCAAACTAACCACTGTAAATATTGAAAATTTACCTCTGAAATTATAGGAAAGTAACCACTGAAAGTATAGCAAATTAACCACTGTAAGTATTGAAAATTTTCTACTCTAAATACTGGAAATTTACCACTGAAATTATTGGAAATTAAATACTGTAAATATTGCAAACTAACAACTGTAAATATTTCAAATTTTCCACTGTATATATTGCAAATTTACCACTGAAATTGTAGCAAATTTACCTCTGAAATTATGCAAATTGACCACTGTAAATATTGCAAATATGCCTCTGAAATGATTGCAAATTAACCACTGTAAATATTGCAAATTTACCACTGAAATTATTGCAAATTTACCTCTGAAATTATAGCAAAGTAACCACTCTAATTATTGCAAATTTTCCCCTGTAAATATTGAAAATTTACCAATGAAATTATTGCAAATTAACATCTGTAAATATTGCAAATTAACCACTGTAAATCTCGCAAATATTCTACTCTAAATATTGCAAATTTAGCACTGAAATTTTTTCAAATTAACCACTGTAAATATTGCAAACTAACCACTGTAAATATTGCAAATTTTACACAGTAAATATTGCAAATTTTACACAGTAAATATTGAGAATTTACCTCTGAAATTATAGCAAATTAACCACTGAAATTATAGCAAATTGACCACTGTATATATTGCAAATTAACCACTGTAAATATTGCAAACTAACCACTGTAAATATTGAAAATTTACCTCTGAAATTATAGGAAAGTAACCACTGAAATTATAGCAAATTAACCACTGTAAGTATTGAAAATTTTCCACTGTAAATACTGCAAATTTTCCACTGAAATTATTGGAAATTAAATACTGTGAATATTGCAAACTAACCACTGTAAATATTTCAAATTTACCACTGTATATTTTGCAAATTTCCCACTGAAATTGTAGCAAATTTACCTCTGAAATTATGCAAATTAACCACTGTAAATATTGCAAATTTACCACTGAAATTATTGCAAATTAACCATGGTAAATATTGCAAATTTACCTAGGAAATTATAGCAAATTAACCACTGAAATTACAGCAAATTAAACACTCTAATTAATGCAAATATTCCCCAGTAAATATTGAAAATTTTCCACTGAAATTATAGCAAATTAACCACGGTAAACATTGAAAATTTACCTCGGAAATTATAGCAAATTATCCACTGAAATTATAGCAAATTAACCACTCTAATTATTGCAAATTTTCCCTTGTAAATATTGAAAATTTACCACTGAAATTATTGCAAATTGACATCTGTAAATATTGCAAATTAACCACTGTAAATATTGCAAATTAACCGCTGTAAATTTTGCAAATTTATTACTGTAATTATTGCAAGTATACGTCAGAAATTATAGCAAATTAACCACTGAAGTTATAGCAAATTGACCACTGTAAATATTGCAAATTAACCACTGTAAATTTTGCAAATATTCTACTCTAAACATTGCAAAATTAACACTTAAATTATAGACAAGGAACTACTGTAGATTATAGCAAATTATCCACTGTAAATATTGCAAATTCTCTTCAGTAAATACTGCAAAATTACCACTGAAATTATTGCAAATTAACCACTGTAAATATTGCAAATATTCCACTGTAAGTATTGCAAATTTACCACTGAAATTACTGCAAATTAACCGCTGTAAGTATTGCAATCTAACCTACGTAAATATTGCAAATTGACCACTGTAAATATTGCAAATTAACCACTGTAAATATTGCAAATTTACCTCTAAAATTATAGCAAAGTAACCACAGAAATTATAACAAATTGACCACTGTAAATATTGCAAATTAACCACTGTAAATATTGCAAATTTTCCACTGTAAGTATTGCAAATTTACCACTGAAATTTTTTCAAATTAACCACTGTAAATATTGCAAACTAACCACTGTAAATATTGCAAATTTTCCACTCTAAATATTGCAAATTTTACACAGTAATTATTGAGAATTTACCTCTGAAATTATAGCAAATTAACCACTGAAATTACAGCAAATTGACCACTGTATATATTGCAAATTAACCACAGTATATATTGCAAATATTCTACTCTAAATATTGCAAATTTAGCAGTGAAATCTTTCCAAGTTAAGCACTGTAAATATTGCAAACTAACCACTGTATATATTGAAAATTTACCTCTGAAATTATAGGAAAGTAACTACTGAAAGTATAGCAAATTAACCACTGTAAGTATTGAAAATTTTCCACTCTAAATACTGCAAATTTACCACTGAAATTATTGGAAATTAAATACTGTAAATATTGCAAACTAACAACTGTAAATATTTAAAATTTTCCACTGTATATATTGCAAATTTACCACTGAAATTGTAGCAAATAATAATTAATATTCTACTCTAAATATTGCAAATTTAACACTGAAATTATAGACTAGGAACCACTGTAGATTATAGCAAACTAACCACTGTAAATATTGCAAATTTACCACTGAAATTATTGCAAATTAACCGCTGTAAATATTGCAAACTAACCAACGTAAATATTGCAAATTTTCCACTGAAAATATTGCAAATTTACCTCTGAAATTATAGCAAAGTAACCTCTGAAATTATATCAAATTGACCACTGTAAATATTGCAAATGAACCACTGCAAATATTGCAAATTTTCCACTCTAAATATTGCAAATTTTACACAGTAAATATTGAGAATTTACCTCTAAAATTATAGCAAATTAACCACTGAAATTATAGCAAATTGACCACTGTATATATTGCAAATTAACCACAGTATATATTGCAAATATTCTACTCTAAATATTGCAAATTTAGCAGTGAAATTTTTCCAAATTAAACACTGCAAATATTGCAATCTAACCACTGTAAATATTGAAAATTTACCTCTGAAATTATAGGAAAGTAACCACTGAAAGTATAGCAAATTAACCACTGTAAGTATTGAAAATTTTCTACTCTAAATACTGGAAATTTACCACTGAAATTATTGGAAATTAAATACTGCAAATATTGCAAACTAACAACTGTAAATATTGCAAATTTTCCACTGTATATATTGCAAATTTACCACTGAAATTGTAGCAAATTTACCTCTGAAATTATGCAAATTGACCACTGTAAATATTGCAAATATGCCTCTGAAATGATTGCAAATTAACCACTATAAATATTGCAAATTTACCACTGAAATTATTGCAAATTTACCTCTGAAATTATAGCAAAGTAACCACTCTAATTATTGCAAATTTTCCCCTGTAAATATTGAAAATTTACCAATGAAATTATTGCAAATTAACATCTGTAAATATTGCAAATTAACCACTGTAAATCTCGCAAATATTCTACTCTAAATATTGCAAATTTAGCACTGAATTTTTTTCAAATTAACCACTGTAAATATTGCAAACTAACCACTGTAAATATTGCAAATTTTCCACAGTAAATATTGCAAATTTTACACAGTAAATATTGAGAATTTACCTCTGAAATTATAGCAAATTAACCACTGAAATTATAGCAAATTGACCACTGTATATATTGCAAATTAACCACTGTAAATATTGCAAACTAACCACTGTAAATATTGAAAATTTACCTCTGAAATTATAGGAAAGTAACCACTGAAATTATAGCAAATTAACCACTGTAAGTATTGAAAATTTTCCACTGTAAATACTGCAAATTTTCCACTGAAATTATTGGAAATTAAATACTGTAAATATTGCAAACTAACCACTGTAAATATTTCAAATTTACCACTGTATATTTTGCAAATTTCCCACTGAAATTGTAGCAAATATACCTCTGAAATTATGCAAATTAACCACTGTAAATATTGCAAATTTACCACTGAAATTATTGCAAATTAACCATGGTAAATATTGCAAATTTACCTCGGAAATTATAACAAATTAACCACTGAAATTACAGCAAATTAAACACTCTAATTATTGCAAATATTCCCCAGTAAATATTGAAAATTTTCCACTGAAATTATAGCAAATTAACCACGGTAAATATTGAAAATTTACCTCGGAAATTATAGCAAATTAACCACTGAAATTATAGCAAATTAACCACTCTAATTATTGCAAATTTTCCCTTGTAAATATTGAAAATTTACCACTGAAATTATTGCAAATTGACATCTGTAAATATTGCAAATTAACCACTGTAAATATTGCAAATTAACCGCTGTAAATTTTGCAAATTTATTACTGTAATTATTGCAAGTATACGTCAGAAATTATAGCAAATTAACCACTGAAGTTATAGCAAATTGACCACTGTAAATATTGCAAATTAACCACTGTAAATTTTGCAAATATTCTACTCTAAATATTGCAAAATTAACACTTAAATTATAGACAAGGAACTACTGTACATTATAGCAAATTATCCACTGTAAATATTGCAAATTCTCTTCAGTAAATACTGCAAATCTACCACTGAAATTATTGCAAATTAACCACTGTAAATATTGCAAATTTTCCATTGTAAGTATTGCAAATTTACCACTGAAATTACTGCAAATTAACCGCAGTAAGTATTGCAATCTAACCTACGTAAATATTGCAAATTTTCCACTGTAAATATTGCAAAATTTCCACTGAAAATATTGCAAATTTACCTCTAAAATTATAGCAAAGTAACCACAGAAATTATAACAAATTGACCACTGTAAATATTGCAAATTAACCACTGTAAATATTGCAAATTTTCCACTGTAAGTATTGCAAATTTACCAGTGAAATTTTTTCAATTTAACCACTGTAAACATTGCAAACTAACCACTGTAAATATTGCAAATTTTCCACTCTAAATATTGCAAATTTTACACAGTAATTATTGAGAATTTACCTCTGAAATTATAGCAAATTAACCACTGAAATTACAGCAAATTGACCACTGTATATATTGCAAATTAACCACAGTATATATTGCAAATATTCTACTCTAAATATTGCAAATTTAGCAGTGAAATCTTTCCAAGTTAAGCACTGTAAATATTGCAAACTAACCACTGTATATATTGAAAATTTACCTCTGAAATTATAGGAAAGTAACTACTGAAAGTATAGCAAATTAACCACTGTAAGTATTGAAAATTTTCCACTCTAAATACTGCAAATTTACCACTGAAATTATTGGAAATTAAATACTGTAAATATTGCAAACTAACCACTGTAAATATTTCAAATTTTCCACTGTATATATTGCAAATTTACCACTGAAATTGTAGCAAATTTACCTCTGAAATTATGCAAATTGACCACTGTAAATATTGCAAATATACCTCTGAAATTATTGCAAATTAACCACTGTAAATATTGCAAATTTACCACTGAAATTATTGCAAATTTACCACTGAAATTACAGCAAAGTAACCACTCTAATTATTGCAAATTTTCCCCTGTAAATATTGAAAATTTACCAATGAAATTATTGCAAATTAACATCTGTAAATATTGCAAATTAACCACTGTAAATCTTGCAAATATTCTACTCTAAATATTGCAAATTTAGCACTGAAATTTTTTCAAATTAACCACTGTAAATATTGCAAACTAACCACTGTAAATATTGCAAATTTTCCACAGTAAATATTGCAAATTTTACACAGAAAATATTGAGAATTTACCTCTGAAATTATAGCAAAATAACCACTGAAATTATACCAAAATGACCACTGCATATATTGCAAATTAACCACTGTAAATATTGCAAACTAACCACTGTAAATATTGAAAATTTACCTCTGAAATTATAGGAAAGAAACCACTGAAAATATAGCAAATTAACCACTGTAAGTATTGAAAATTTTCCACTGTAAATACTGCAAATTTTCCACTGAAATTATTGGAAATTAAATACTGTAAATATTGCAAACTAACCACTGTAAATATTTCAATTTTTCCACTGTATATATTGCAAATTCACCACTGAAATTGTAGCAAATTTACCTCTGAAATTATGCAAATTAACCACAGTAAATATTGCAAAATTACCACTGAAATTATATTAAATTAACCACTGTTAATATTGCAAATTAAGCACTGTAAATATTGCAAATTTACCACTGAAATTTTAGCAAATTAACCACGGTAAATATTGAAAATTTACCTCGGAATTTATAGCAAATTAACCACTGAAATTATAGCAAATTAACCACGGTAAATATTTTGGATGAGGGTACAGAATGTATCCTCAGCAAGTTTGCTGATGACACCAAACTAGGAGGAATGGCTGACACACCAGAGGGTTGTGCTGCCATTCAACGAGACCTTGATAGGCTGGAGAGTTGGGCGGGAAAAAACTTAATGAAATTCAATAAGGGCAAGTGTAGAGTTTTGCATCTGGGGAAGAACAACCCCATGTACCAGTACAGGTTGGGGGCTGACCTGCTGGAGAGCAGTGTAGGGGAAAGGGACCTGGGGGTCCTGGTGGACAGCAGGATGACCATGAGCCAGCAATGTGCCCTTGTGGCCAAGAAGGCCGATGGCATCCTGGGGCGTATTAAAAAGGGAGTGGTTAGTAGGTCAAGAGAGGTTCTCCTTCCCCTCTATTCTGCCTTGGTGAGGCCGCATCTGGAGTATTGTGTCCAGTTCTGGGCCCCCCAGTTCAATAAGGACAGGGAACTGCTTGAGAGAGTCCAGCGTAGAGCCACAAAGATGATTAAGGGAGTGGAACATCTCCCTTATGAGGAAAGGCTGAGGGAGCTGGGTCTCTTTAGCTTGGAGAAGAGGAGACTGAGGGGGGACCTCATTAATGTTTATAAATATGTAAAGGGTGAGTGTCATGAGGATGGAGCCAGGCTCTTCTCAGTGACATCCAATGATAGGACAAGGGGCAATGGGTGCAAGCTGGAACATAGGAGGTTCCACATAAATGTGAGGAAGAATTTCTTCCCAGTGAGGGTAACAGAGCACTGGCACAGGCTGCCCAGAGAGGTTGAGGAGTCTCCTTCTCTGGAGACATTCAAAACCCACCTGGACATGTTCCTGTGTGACCTGACCTAGGTGTTCATGCTCTGGCAGGGGGATTGGACTAGATGATCTTTTGAGGTCCCTTCCAATCCCTAACATTCAGTGATTCTGTGATTCTGTGATTATTTACAGTAGGAAATTTGCAATATATACAGTGGAAAATTTGCAATATTTAGAGTGGAAAATTTGCAATAATTACAGTGGTTAATTTGCAATAAATTCACAGGTAAATTTGCAGTATTTACAGAGGAAAATTTGCAATATTTGCAGTGGTTAATTTGCAATAATTTCACTGGTAAATTTGCAATATTTACATTGATTAATTTGCTATAATTTCAGAGGTATATTTGCAATATTTACAGTGGGAAATTTGCATAATTTCAGAGGTAAATTTGCTACAATTACAGTGGTTTGTTTGCAATATTTACAGTGTTTAATTTCAAATAATTTCAGTGGTAAATTTGCAATATTTACAGTGGAAAATTTCCAATATTTACAGTGGTTAATATGCAATATTTATAGTGGTTAATTTGCAATAATTTCAGTGTTAAATTTGCAATACTTACAGTGGAAAATTTGCAATATTTACAGTGGTTAATTTGCTATAATTTCAGTGGTAAATTTGCAGTATTTACAGAGGAAAATTTGCAATATTTACAGTAGATAATTTGCGATAATTTCAGTGGTAAATTTGCAATATTTGCATTGATTAATTTGCTATAATTTCAGTGGTATATTTGCAATATTTACAGGGCTAAATTTGCATAATTTCAGAGGTAAATTTGCTACAATTTCAGTGGTAAATTTGCAATATTTACAGTGGTAAATATGCAATATTTACAGTGGTCAATTTGCTATAATTTCAGTGGTTAATTTGCTATAATTTAGGAGGTAAATTTGCTATATTTACAGTGGTTAATTTCCAATAATTTCAGTAGTTAATTTGCTATAACTTCAGTGGATAATTTCCTATAATTTCAGACGTAAATTTGCAATATTTATAGTGATAAATTTTCAATATTGACAGTGGTTAATTTGCAATAATTTCCGTCGTTACTTTGCTATAATTTCAGAGTTAATTCGCAATACTTACAGAGGAAATTTTGCAATATTTCCTGTTGAAAATTTGCAATATTTACAGTGGTTAGTTTGCAATATTTACAGTGGTTAATTTGGAAAAATTTCAGTGCTAAATTTGCAATATTTAGAGTAGAATATTTGCAGTATTTACAGTAGTTAATTTGCAATAGTTACAGTGGTCAATTTGCTATAATTTCAGTGGTTAATTTGCTATAGTTTCAGAGGTAATTTTGCAATTTTTACAGTGATAAATTTGCAATGTTTACAGCGGTTAATTTGCAATATTTACAGTTGTTAATTTGCAATATTTACAGACGTTAATTTGCAATAATTTCAGTGGTAAATTTTCAATATTTACAGGGAAAGATTTGCAATAATTAGAGTGGTTAATTTGCTATAATTTCAGTGGTTAATTTGCTATAATTTCAGAGGTGAATTTGCAATATTTACCGTGGTTACTTTGCATTATTTACAGCGGGAAATTTGCAATATTTACAGTGGAAAATTTGCAATAATTTCAGTGGTAAATTTGCAATATTTACAGTGGAAATTTTGCAATATTTAGAGTGGAAAATTTGTAATATTTACAGTGGTTAATTTGCAATAATTTCCGTGGTAAATTTGCAGTATTTACAGAGGAAAATTTGCAATATTTACAGTGTTTAACTTGCAATAATTTCACTGGTAAATTTGCAATATTTACATTGATTAATTTGCTATAATTTCTGAGGTATATTTGCAATATTTACAGTGGGAAATTTGCATAATTTCAGAGGTAAATTTACTACAATTACAGTGGTTAGTTTGCAATAGTTACAGTGTTTAATTTCCAATAATTTCAGTGCTAAATTTGCAGTATTTACAGTGGAAAATTTGCAATATTTGCAGTGGTTAATATGCGATATTTATAGTGTTTAATTTGCAATAATTTCAGTGTTAAATTTGCAATACTTACAGTGGAAAATTTGCAATATATACAGTGGTTAGTCTGCAATATATACGATGTTTAATTTGGAAAAATTTTCCTGTTAAATTGCAATATTTAGGGCAGAATATTTGCTATATTTACTGTGGTTAATTTGCAATATTTACAGCGGTCAATTTGCAATATTTACAGACGTTAATTTGCAATAATTTCAGTGTTAAATTTTCAATATTTACAGGGGAAAATTTGCAATAATTAGAGTGGTTAATTTGCTATAATTTCAGTGGTTAATTTGCTATAATTTCAGAGGTAAATTTGCAATATTTACCGTGGTTAATTTGCATTATTTACAGTGGGAAATTTGCAATATTTAGAGGGGCAAATTTGCAATAATTTCAGTGGAAAATTTGCAATATTTACAGTGGAAAATTTGCAATATTTAGAGTGGAAAATTTTCAATATTTACAGTGTTTAATTTGCAATAATTTCCGTGGTAAACTTGCAGTATTTACAGAGGAAAATTTGCAATATTTACAGTGGTTAATTTGCAATAATTTCACTGGAAAATTTGGAATATTTACATTGATTAATTTGCTATAATTTCTGAGGTATATTTGCAATATTTACAGTGGGAAATTTGCATAATTTCAGAGGTAAATTTGCTACAATTACAGTGGTTAGTTTGCAACAGTTACAGTGTTTAATTTCCAATAATTTCAGTGGTAAATTTGCAGTATTTACAGTGGAAAATTTGCAATATTTGCAGTGGTTAATATGCGATATTTATAGTGGTTAATTTGCAATAATTTGCAATATTTACAGCGGTTAATTTGCAATATTTACAGATGTCAATTTGCAATAATTTTAGTGGTAAATTTTCAATATTTTCAGGGGAAAACTTGCAATAATTAGAGTGGTTAATTTGCTATAATTTCAGTGGTTAATTTCCTATAATTTCCGAGGTAAATTTGCAATATTTACCGTGGTTAATTTGCAATAATTTCATTGGTAAATTTGCAATATTTACAGTGGTTAATTTGCAATAATTTCAGAGGTATATTTGCAGTATTTACAGTGGTCAATTTGCATAGTTTGAGAGGTAAATTTGCTACTATTTCAGTAGTAAATTTGCAATATATACAGTGGAAAATTTGAAATATTTACAGTGGTTAGTTTGCAATATTTACAGTATTTAATTTCCAATAATTTCAGTGGTAAATTTGCAGTATTTACAGTGGAGAATTTTCAATACTTACAGTGGTTAATTTGCTATACTTTCAGTGGTTAATTTCCTATAATTTCAGAGGTAAATTTTCAATATTTACAGTGGTTAGTTTGCAATATTTGCAGTGTTTAATTTGGAAAAATTTCACTACTAAATTTGCAATATTTAGAGTAGAATATTTGCAATATATACTGTGGTTAATTTGCAATAAATACAGAGGTCAATTTGCTATAATTTCAGAGGTAAATTCTCAATATTTACTGTGTAAAATTTGCAATATTTAGAGTGGAAAATTTGCAATATTTACAGTGGTTAGTTTTCAATATTTACAGTGGGTATTTTGCTATAATTTCAGTGGTAAATTTGCAATACTTACAGTGGAAAATTTGCAATATTTACAGTGGTTGATTTGCAATATTTACAGTGGTCAATTTGCTATAATTTCTGAGGTTACATTGCTATAATTTCAGAGGTAAATTTGCAATATTTTCAGTGGAAAATTTGCAATATTTACAGTGGAAAATTTGCAATATTTACGTTGGTTAGTTTGCAATATTTACAGCGGTTAATTTGCAGTAATTTCAGTGGTAAATTTGCAGTATTTACTGAAGAAAATTTGCAATATTTACAGTAGATAATTTGCTATAATCTACAGTAGTTCCTTGTCTATAATTTCAGTGTTAAATTTACAATATTTAGAGTAGAATATTTGCAAAATTTACAGTGGTTAATTTGCAATATTTACAGTGGTCAATTTGCTATAACTTCAGTGGTTAATTTGCTATAATTTCTGACGTATACTTGCAATAATTACAGTGATAAATTTGCAATATTTACAGCGGTTAATTTGCAATATTTACAGTGGTTAATTTGCAATATTTACAGATGTCAATTTGCAATATTTTCACTGGTAAATTTTCAGTATTTACAAGGGAAAATTTGCAATAATTAGAGTGGTTAACTTGCTATAATTTCAGTGGTTAAATTGCTATAAATTCAATTTTTTTTTTTGCACGACGAGGATGGTTTCGCGGCTCCATTTTTTTTTCCTCCCACGGACGCCATTTTCCCGTCGCCATTTTTTTCGCAAAACAGCCGCGGTTTCGTGTATCAATTTTTTTTTTCGCACGACGAGGATGGTTTCGCGGCTCCATTTTTTTTTCCGCCCATGGACGCCATTTTCCCGTCGCCATTTTTTTTCGCAAAACAGCCGCGGTTTCGTGTATCAATTTTTTTTTTCGCATGACGAGGATGGTTTCGCGGCTCCATTTTTTTTTCCGCCCACGGACGCCATTTTCCCGTCGCCATTTTTTTTCACAAAACAGCCGCGGTTTCGTGTATCAATTTTTTTTTTCGCACGACGAGGATGGTTTCGCGGCACCATTTTTTTTTCGCCCACGGACGCCATTTTCCCGTCGCCATTTTTTTTTGCAAAACAGCCGCGGTTTCGTGTATCAATTTTTTTTTTCGCACGACGAGGATGGTTTAGCGGCTCCATTTTTTTTTCCGCCCATGGACGCCATTTTCCCGTCGCCATTTTTTTCGCAAAACAGCCGCGGTTTCGTGTATCAATTTTTTTTTTCGCATGACGAGGATGGTTTCGCGGCTCCATTTTTTTTTCCGCCCACGGACGCCATTTTCCCGTCGCCATTTTTTTTCGCAAAACAGCCGCGGTTTCGTGTATCAATTTTTTTTTTCGCACGACGAGGATGGTTTCGCGGCTCCATTTTTTTTTCCGCCCACGGACGCCATTTTCCCGTCGCCATTTTTTTTCGCAAAACAGCCGTGGTTTCGTGTATCAATTTTTTTTTTCGCACGACGAGGATGGTTTCGCGGCTCCATTTTTTTTTCCGCCCACGGACGCCATTTTCCCGTCACCATTTTTTTTCGCAAAACAGCCGCGGTTTCGTGTATCAATTTTTTTTTTCGCACGACGAGGATGGTTTCGCAGCTCCATTTTTTTTTCCGCCCACGGACGCCATTTTCCCGTCGCCATTTTTTTTCGCAAAACAGCTGCGGTTTTGTGTATCAATTTTTTTTTTTCGCACGACGAGGATGGTTTCGCGGCTCCATTTTTTTTTCCGCCCACGGACGCCATTTTCCCGTCGCCATTTTTTTTCGCAAAACAGCCGCGGTTTCGTGGATCAATTTTTTTTTTCGCACGACGAGGATGGTTTCGCGGCTCCATTTTTTTTTCCGCCCACGGACGCCATTTTCCCGTCGCCATTTTTTTTCGCAAAACAGCCGCGGTTTCGTGTATCAATTTTTTTTTTCGCACGACGAGGATGGTTTCGCGGCTCCATGTTTTTTTCCGCCCACGGACGCCATTTTCCCGTCGCCATTTTTTTTCGCAAAACAGCCTCGGTTTCGTGTATCAATTTTTTTTTCGCACGACGAGGATGGTTTCGCGGCTCCATTTTTTTTTCCGCCCACGGACGCCATTTTCCCGTCGCCATTTTTTTTCGCAAAACAGCCGCGGTTTCGTGTATCAATTTTTTTTTCGCACGACGAGGATGGTTTCGCGGCTCCATTTTTTTTTCCGCCCACGGACGCCATTTTCCCGTCGCCATTTTTTTTCGCAAAACAGCCGCGGTTTCGTGTATCAATTTTTTTTTTCGCACGACGAGGATGGTTTCGCGGCTCCATTTTTTTTTCCGCCCACGGACGCCATTTTCCCGTCGCCATTTTTTTTCGCAAAACAGCCGCGGTTTCGTGTATCATTTTTTTTTTTCGCACGACGAGGATGGTTTCGCGGCTCCATTCTTTTTTCCGCCCACGGACGCCATTTTCCCGTCGCCATTTTTTTTCGCAAAACAGCCGCGGTTTCGTGTATCAATTTTTTTTTTCGCACGACGAGGATGGTTTCGCGGCTCCACTTTTTTTTCCGCCCACGGACGCCATTTTCCCGTCGCCATTTTTTTTCGCAAAACAGCCGCGGTTTCGTGTATCAATTTTTTTTTTCGCACGACGAGGAATGTTTCGCGGCTCCATTTTTTTTTCCGCCCATGGACGCCATTTTCCCGTCGCCATTTTTTTTCGCAAAACAGCCGCGGTTTCGTGTATCAATTTTTTTTTTCGCATGACGAGGATGGTTTCGTGGCTCCATTTTTTTTTCCGCCCACGGACGCCATTTTCCCGTCGCCATTTTTTTTCGCAAAACAGCTGCGGTTTCGTGTATCAATTTTTTTTTTCGCACGACGAGGATGGTTTCGCGGCTCCATTTTTTTTTCTGCCCACGGACGCCATTTTCCCGTCGCCATTTTTTTTCGCAAAACAGCCGCGGTTTCGTGTATCAATTTTTTTTTTCGCACGACGAGGATGGTT
Organism: Podargus strigoides; assembly: GCA_028020825.1. Taxonomy (NCBI): domain Eukaryota; kingdom Metazoa; phylum Chordata; class Aves; order Caprimulgiformes; family Podargidae; genus Podargus; species Podargus strigoides. The sequence continues at coordinate 33,866,040 of CM051627.1, forward strand.
TCGCGGCTCCATTTTTTTTTTCCGCCCACGGACGCCATTTTCCCGTCACCATTTTTTTTCGCAAAACAGCCGCGGTTTCGTGTATCAATTTTTTTTTTCGCACGACGAGGATGGTTTCGCAGCTCCATTTTTTTTTCCGCCCACGGACGCCATTTTCCCGTCGCCATTTTTTTTCGCAAAACAGCCGCGGTTTCGTGTATCAATTTTTTTTTTCGCACGACGAGGATGGTTTCGCGGCTCCATTTTTTTTCCCGCCCACGGACGCCATTTTCCCGTCGCCAATTTTTTTCGCAAAACAGCCGCGGTTTCGTGTATCAATTTTTTTTTTCGCACGACGAGGATGGTTTCGCGGCTCCATTTTTTTTTCCGCCCACGGACGCCATTTTCCCGTCGCCATTTTTTTTCGCAAAACAGCCGCGGTTTCGTGTATCAATTTTTTTTTTTCGCACGACGAGGATGGTTTCGCGGCTCCATTTTTTTTTTCCGCCCACGGACACATTTTACCGTCGCCATTTTTTTTCGCAAAACAGCCGCGGTTTCGTGTATCAATTTTTTTTTTTCGCACGACGAGGATGGTTTCGCGGCTCCATTTTTTTTTTTCCGCCCACGGACACATTTTACCGTCGCCATTTTTTTTCGCAAAACAGCCGCGGTTTCGTGTATCAATTTTTTTTTTCGCACGACGAGGATGGTTTCGCGGCTCCATTTTTTTTTCCACCCACGGACGCCATTTTCCCGTCGCCATTTTTTTTCGCAAAACAGCCGCGGTTTCGTGTATCAATTTTTTTTTTTCGCACGACGAGGATGGTTTCGCGGCTCCATTCTTTTTTTCCGCCCACGGACACAATTTCCCGTCGCCATTTTTTTTCGCAAAACAGCCGCGGTTTCGTGTATCAATTTTTTTTTCGCACGACGAGGATGGTTTCGCGGCTCCATTTTTTTTTCCGCCCACGGACGCCATTTTCCCGTCGCCATTTTTTTTCTCAAAACAGCCGCGGTTTCGTGTATCAATTTTTTTTTTCGCACGACGAGGATGGTTTCGCGGCTCCATTTTTTTTTCCGCCCACGGACGCCATTTTCCCGTCGCCATTTTTTTTCGCAAAACAGCCGCGGTTTCGTGTATCAATTTTTTTTTTCGCACGACGAGGATGGTTTCGCGGCTCCATTTTTTTTTCCGCCCACGGACGCCATTTTCCCGTCGCCATTTTTTTTCGCAAAACAGCCGCGGTTTCGTGTATCATTTTTTTTTTTCGCACGACGAGGATGGTTTCGCGGCTCCATTCTTTTTTCCGCCCACGGACGCCATTTTCCCCGTCGCCATTTTTTTTCGCAAAACAGCCGCGGTTTCGTGTATCAATTTTTTTTTTCGCACGACGAGGATGGTTTCGCGGCTCCATTCTTTTTTCCGCCCACGGACGCCATTTTCCCGTCGCCATTTTTTTTCGCAAAACAGCCGCGGTTTCGTGTAGCAATTTTTTTTTTCGCACGACGAGGATGGTTTCGCGGCTCCATTTTTTTTTCCGCCCACGGACGCCATTTTCCCGTCGCCATTTTTTTTCGCAAAACAGCCGCGGTTTCGTGTATCAATTTTTTTTTTTCGCACGACGAGGATGGTTTCGTGGCTCCATTTTTTTTTCCGCCCACGGACGCCATTTTCCCGTCGCCATTTTTTTTCGCAAAACAGCCGCGGTTTCGTGTATCAATTTTTTTTTTCGCACGACGAGGATGGTTTCGCGGCTCCATTTTTTTTTCCGCCCACGGACGCCATTTTCCCGTCGCCATTTTTTTTCGCAAAACAGCCGCGGTTTCGTGTATCAATTTTTTTTTTCGCACGACGAGGATGGTTTCGCGGCTCCATTTTTTTTTCCACCCACGGACGCCATTTTCCCGTCGCCATTTTTTTTCGCAAAACAGCCGCGGTTTCGTGTATCAATTTTTTTTTTTCGCACGACGAGGATGGTTTCGCGGCTCCATTCTTTTTTTCCGCCCACGGACACAATTTCCCGTCGCCATTTTTTTTCGCAAAACAGCCGCGGTTTCGTGTATCAATTTTTTTTTCGCACGACGAGGATGGTTTCGCGGCTCCATTTTTTTTTCCGCCCACGGACGCCATTTTCCCGTCGCCATTTTTTTTCGCAAAACAGCCGCGGTTTCGTGTATCAATTTTTTTTTTCGCACGACGAGGATGGTTTCGCGGCTCCATTTTTTTTTCCGCCCACGGACGCCATTTTCCCGTCGCCATTTTTTTTCGCAAAACAGCCGCGGTTTCGTGTATCAATTTTTTTTTTCGCACGACGAGGATGGTTTCGCGGCTCCATTTTTTTTTCCGCCCACGGACGCCATTTTCCCGTCGCCATTTTTTTTCGCAAAACAGCCGCGGTTTCGTGTATCATTTTTTTTTTTCGCACGACGAGGATGGTTTCGCGGCTCCATTCTTTTTTCCGCCCACGGACGCCATTTTCCCGTCGCCATTTTTTTTCGCAAAACAGCCGCGGTTTCGTGTATCAATTTTTTTTTTCGCACGACGAGGATGGTTTCGCGGCTCCACTTTTTTTTCCGCCCACGGACGCCATTTTCCCGTCGCCATTTTTTTTCGCAAAACAGCCGCGGTTTCGTGTATCAATTTTTTTTTTCGCACGACGAGGATGGTTTCGCGGCTCCATTTTTTTTTCCGCCCACGGACGCCATTTTCCCGTCGCCATTTTTTTTCGCAAAACAGCCGCGGTTTCGTGTATCAATTTTTTTTTTCGCACGACGAGGATGGTTTCGCGGCTCCATTTTTTTTTCCACCCACGGACGCCATTTTCCCGTCGCCATTTTTTTTCGCAAAACAGCCGCGGTTTCGTGTATCAATTTTTTTTTTTCGCACGACGAGGATGGTTTCGCGGCTCCATTCTTTTTTTCCGCCCACGGACACAATTTCCCGTCGCCATTTTTTTTCGCAAAACAGCCGCGGTTTCGTGTATCAATTTTTTTTTCGCACGACGAGGATGGTTTCGCGGCTCCATTTTTTTTTCCGCCCACGGACGCCATTTTCCCGTCGCCATTTTTTTTCGCAAAACAGCCGCGGTTTCGTGTATCAATTTTTTTTTTCGCACGACGAGGATGGTTTCGCGGCTCCATTTTTTTTTCCGCCCACGGACGCCATTTTCCCGTCGCCATTTTTTTTCGCAAAACAGCCGCGGTTTCGTGTATCAATTTTTTTTTTCGCACGACGAGGATGGTTTCGCGGCTCCATTTTTTTTTCCGCCCACGGACGCCATTTTCCCGTCGCCATTTTTTTTCGCAAAACAGCCGCGGTTTCGTGTATCATTTTTTTTTTTCGCACGACGAGGATGGTTTCGCGGCTCCATTCTTTTTTCCGCCCACGGACGCCATTTTCCCGTCGCCATTTTTTTTCGCAAAACAGCCGCGGTTTCGTGTAGCAATTTTTTTTTTCGCACGACGAGGATGGTTTCGCGGCTCCACTTTTTTTTCCGCCCACGGACGCCATTTTCCCGTCGCCATTTTTTTTCGCAAAACAGCCGCGGTTTCGTGTATCAATTTTTTTTTTCGCACGACGAGGAATGTTTCGCGGCTCCATTTTTTTTTCCGCCCATGGACGCCATTTTCCCGTCGCCATTTTTTTTCGCAAAACAGCCGCGGTTTCGTGTATCAATTTTTTTTTCGCATGACGAGGATGGTTTCGTGGCTCCATTTTTTTTTCCGCCCACGGACGCCATTTTCCCGTCGCCATTTTTTTTCGCAAAACAGCTGCGGTTTCGTGTATCAATTTTTTTTTTCGCACGACGAGGATGGTTTCGCGGCTCCATTTTTTTTTCCGCCCACGGACGCCATTTTCCCGTCGCCATTTTTTTTCGCAAAACAGCCGCGGTTTCGTGTATCAATTTTTTTTTTCGCACGACGAGGATGGTTTCGCGGCTCCATTTTTTTTTCCGCCCACGGACGCCATTTTCCCGTCGCCATTTTTTTTCGCAAAACAGCCGTGGTTTCGTGTATCAATTTTTTTTTTCGCACGACGAGGATGGTTTCGCGGCTCCATTTTTTTTTCCGCCCACGGACGCCATTTTCCCGTCACCATTTTTTTTCGCAAAACAGCCGCGGTTTCGTGTATCAATTTTTTTTTTCGCACGACGAGGATGGTTTCGCAGCTCCATTTTTTTTTCCGCCCACGGACGCCATTTTCCCGTCGCCATTTTTTTTCGCAAAACAGCCGCGGTTTCGTGTATCAATTTTTTTTTTCGCACGACGAGGATGGTTTCGCGGCTCCATTTTTTTTCCCGCCCACGGACGCCATTTTCCCGTCGCCAATTTTTTTCGCAAAACAGCCGCGGTTTCGTGTATCAATTTTTTTTTTCGCACGACGAGGATGGTTTCGCGGCTCCATTTTTTTTTCCGCCCGCGGACGCCATTTTCCCGTCGCCATTTTTTTTCGCAAAACAGCCGCGGTTTCGTGTATCAATTTTTTTTTTTCGCACGACGAGGATGGTTTCGCGGCTCCATTTTTTTTTTCCGCCCACGGACACATTTTACCGTCGCCATTTTTTTTCGCAAAACAGCCGCGGTTTCGTGTATCAATTTTTTTTTTCGCACGACGAGGATGGTTTCGCGGCTCCATTTTTTTTTCCGCCCACGGACGCCATTTTCCCGTCACCATTTTTTTTCGCAAAACAGCCGCGGTTTCGTGTATCAATTTTTTTTTTCGCACGACGAGGATGGTTTCGCAGCTCCATTTTTTTTTCCGCCCACGGACGCCATTTTCCCGTCGCCATTTTTTTTCGCAAAACAGCTGCGGTTTCGTGTATCAATTTTTTTTTTCGCACGACGAGGATGGTTTCGCGGCTCCATTTTTTTTTCCGCCCACGGACGCCATTTTCCCGTCGCCATTTTTTTTCGCAAAACAGCCGCGGTTTCGTGTATCAATTTTTTTTTTCGCACGACGAGGATGGTTTCGCGGCTCCATTTTTTTTTCCGCCCACGGACGCCATTTTCCCGTCGCCATTTTTTTTCGCAAAACAGCCGTGGTTTCGTGTATCAATTTTTTTTTTCGCACGACGAGGATGGTTTCGCGGCTCCATTTTTTTTTCCGCCCACGGACGCCATTTTCCCGTCACCATTTTTTTTCGCAAAACAGCCGCGGTTTCGTGTATCAATTTTTTTTTTCGCACGACGAGGATGGTTTCGCAGCTCCATTTTTTTTTCCGCCCACGGACGCCATTTTCCCGTCGCCATTTTTTTTCGCAAAACAGCCGCGGTTTCGTGTATCAATTTTTTTTTTCGCACGACGAGGATGGTTTCGCGGCTCCATTTTTTTTCCCGCCCACGGACGCCATTTTCCCGTCGCCAATTTTTTTCGCAAAACAGCCGCGGTTTCGTGTATCAATTTTTTTTTTCGCACGACGAGGATGGTTTCGCGGCTCCATTTTTTTTTCCGCCCACGGACGCCATTTTCCCGTCGCCATTTTTTTTCGCAAAACAGCCGCGGTTTCGTGTATCAATTTTTTTTTTTCGCACGACGAGGATGGTTTCGCGGCTCCATTTTTTTTTTCCGCCACCGGACACATTTTACCGTCGCCATTTTTTTTCGCAAAACAGCCGCGGTTTCGTGTATCAATTTTTTTTTTCGCACGACGAGGATGGTTTTGCGGCTCCATTTTTTTTTCCGCCCACGGACGCCATTTTCCCGTCGCCATTTTTTTTCGCAAAACAGCCGCGGTTTCGTGTATCAATTTTTTTTTTCGCACGACGAGGATGGTTTCGCGGCTCCATTCTTTTTTCCGCCCACGGACGCCATTTTCCCGTCGCCATTTTTTTTCGCAAAACAGCCGCGGTTTCGTGTAGCAATTTTTTTTTTCGCACGACGAGGATGGTTTCGCGGCTCCATTTTTTTTTCCGCCCACGGACGCCATTTTCCCGTCGCCATTTTTTTTCGCAAAACAGCCGCGGTTTCGTGTATCAATTTTTTTTTTTCGCACGACGAGGATGGTTTCGTGGCTCCATTTTTTTTTCCGCCCACGGACGCCATTTTCCCGTCGCCATTTTTTTTCGCAAAACAGCCGCGGTTTCGTGTATCAATTTTTTTTTTCGCACGACGAGGATGGTTTCGCGGCTCCATTTTTTTTTCCGCCCACGGACGCCATTTTCCCGTCGCCATTTTTTTTCGCAAAACAGCCGCGGTTTCGTGTATCAATTTTTTTTTTCGCACGACGAGGATGGTTTCGCGGCTCCATTTTTTTTTCCACCCACGGACGCCATTTTCCCGTCGCCATTTTTTTTCGCAAAACAGCCGCGGTTTCGTGTATCAATTTTTTTTTTTCGCACGACGAGGATGGTTTCGCGGCTCCATTCTTTTTTTCCGCCCACGGACACAATTTCCCGTCGCCATTTTTTTTCGCAAAACAGCCGCGGTTTCGTGTATCAATTTTTTTTTCGCACGACGAGGATGGTTTCGCGGCTCCATTTTTTTTTCCGCCCACGGACGCCATTTTCCCGTCGCCATTTTTTTTCGCAAAACAGCCGCGGTTTCGTGTATCAATTTTTTTTTTCGCACGACGAGGATGGTTTCGCGGCTCCATTTTTTTTTCCGCCCACGGACGCCATTTTCCCGTCGCCATTTTTTTTCGCAAAACAGCCGCGGTTTCGTGTATCAATTTTTTTTTTCGCACGACGAGGATGGTTTCGCGGCTCCATTTTTTTTTCCACCCACGGACGCCATTTTCCCGTCGCCATTTTTTTTCGCAAAACAGCCGCGGTTTCGTGTATCATTTTTTTTTTCGCACGACGAGGATGGTTTCGCGGCTCCATTCTTTTTTCCGCCCACGGACGCCATTTTCCCGTCGCCATTTTTTTTCGCAAAACAGCCGCGGTTTCGTGTATCAATTTTTTTTTTCGCACGACGAGGATGGTTTCGCGGCTCCACTTTTTTTCCGCCCACGGACGCCATTTTCCCGTCGCCATTTTTTTTCGCAAAACAGCCGCGGTTTCGTGTATCAATTTTTTTTTTCGCACGACGAGGATGGTTTCGCGGCTCCATTTTTTTTTCCGCCCACGGACGCCATTTTCCCGTCGCCATTTTTTTTCGCAAAACAGCCGCGGTTTCGTGTATCAATTTTTTTTTTCGCACGACGAGGATGGTTTCGCGGCTCCATTTTTTTTTCCACCCACGGACGCCATTTTCCCGTCGCCATTTTTTTTCGCAAAACAGCCGCGGTTTCGTGTATCAATTTTTTTTTTTCGCACGACGAGGATGGTTTCGCGGCTCCATTCTTTTTTTCCGCCCACGGACACAATTTCCCGTCGCCATTTTTTTTCGCAAAACAGCCGCGGTTTCGTGTATCAATTTTTTTTTCGCACGACGAGGACGGTTTCGCGGCTCCATTTTTTTTTCCGCCCACGGACGCCATTTTCCCGTCGCCATTTTTTTTCGCAAAACAGCCGCGGTTTCGTGTATCAATTTTTTTTTTCGCACGACGAGGATGGTTTCGCGGCTCCATTTTTTTTTCCGCCCACGGACGCCATTTTCCCGTCGCCATTTTTTTTCGCAAAACAGCCGCGGTTTCGTGTATCAATTTTTTTTTTCGCACGACGAGGATGGTTTCGCGGCTCCATTTTTTTTTCCGCCCACGGACGCCATTTTCCCGTCGCCATTTTTTTTCGCAAAACAGCCGCGGTTTCGTGTATCATTTTTTTTTTTCGCACGACGAGGATGGTTTCGCGGCTCCATTCTTTTTTCCGCCCACGGACGCCATTTTCCCGTCGCCATTTTTTTTCGCAAAACAGCCGCGGTTTCGTGTATCAATTTTTTTTTTCGCACGACGAGGATGGTTTCGCGGCTCCATTTTTTTTTCCGCCCACGGACGCCATTTTCCCGTCGCCATTTTTTTTCGCAAAACAGCCGCGGTTTCGTGTATCAATTTTTTTTTTCGCACGACGAGGATGGTTTCGCGGCTCCATTTTTTTTTCCGCCCACGGACGCCATTTTCCCGTCGCCATTTTTTTTCGCAAAACAGCCGTGGTTTCGTGTATCAATTTTTTTTTTCGCACGACGAGGATGGTTTCGCGGCTCCATTTTTTTTTCCGCCCACGGACGCCATTTTCCCGTCACCATTTTTTTTCGCAAAACAGCCGCGGTTTCGTGTATCAATTTTTTTTTTCGCACGACGAGGATGGTTTCGCAGCTCCATTTTTTTTTCCGCCCACGGACGCCATTTTCCCGTCGCCATTTTTTTTCGCAAAACAGCCGCGGTTTCGTGTATCAATTTTTTTTTTCGCACGACGAGGATGGTTTCGCGGCTCCATTTTTTTTCCCGCCCACGGACGCCATTTTCCCGTCGCCAATTTTTTTCGCAAAACAGCCGCGGTTTCGTGTATCAATTTTTTTTTTCGCACGACGAGGATGGTTTCGCGGCTCCATTTTTTTTTCCGCCCACGGACGCCATTTTCCCGTCGCCATTTTTTTTCGCAAAACAGCCGCGGTTTCGTGTATCAATTTTTTTTTTTCGCACGACGAGGATGGTTTCGCGGCTCCATTTTTTTTTTCCGCCCACGGACACATTTTACCGTCGCCATTTTTTTTCGCAAAACAGCCGCGGTTTCGTGTATCAATTTTTTTTTTCGCACGACGAGGATGGTTTTGCGGCTCCATTTTTTTTTCCGCCCACGGACGCCATTTTCCCGTCGCCATTTTTTTTCGCAAAACAGCCGCGGTTTCGTGTATCAATTTTTTTTTTCGCACGACGAGGATGGTTTCGCGGCTCCATTCTTTTTTCCGCCCACGGACGCCATTTTCCCGTCGCCATTTTTTTTCGCAAAACAGCCGCGGTTTCATGTAGCAATTTTTTTTTTCGCACGACGAGGATGGTTTCGCGGCTCCATTTTTTTTTCCGCCCACGGACGCCATTTTCCCGTCGCCATTTTTTTTCGCAAAACAGCCGCGGTTTCGTGTATCAATTTTTTTTTTCGCACGACGAGGATGGTTTCGCGGCTCCATTTTTTTTTCCGCCCACGGACGCCATTTTCCCGTCGCCATTTTTTTTTCGCAAAACAGCCGCGGTTTCGTGTATCAATTTTTTTTTTTCGCACGACGAGGATGGTTTCGCGGCTCCATTTTTTTTTTTCCGCCCACGGACGACATTTTCCCGTCGCCATTTTTTTTCGCAAAACAGCCGCGGTTTCGTGTATCAATTTTTTTTTTCGCACGACGAGGATGGTTTCGCGGCTCCATTTTTTTTTCCGCCCACGGACGCCATTTTCCCGTCGCCATTTTTTTTCGCAAAACAGCCGCAGTTTCATGTATCAATTTTTTTTTTCGCACGACGAGGATGGTTTCGCGGCTCCATTTTTTTTTTCCGCCCACGGACGCCATTTTCCCGTCTCCATTTTTTTTCGCAAAACAGCCGCGGTTTCGTGTATCAATTTTTTTTTTTCGCACGACGAGGATGGTTTCGCGGCTCCATTTTTTTTTTCCGCCCGCGGACGCCATTTTCCCGTCTCCATTTTTTTTCGCAAAACAGCCGCGGTTTCGTGTATCAATTTTTTTTTTCGCACGACGAGGATGGTTTCGCAGCTCCATTTTTTTTTCCGCCCACGGACGCCATTTTCCCGTCGCCATTTTTTTTCGCAAAACAGCCGCGGTTTCGTGTATCAATTTTTTTTTTCGCACGACGAGGATGGTTTCGCGGCTCCATTTTTTTTCCCGCCCACGGACGCCATTTTCCCGTCGCCAATTTTTTTCGCAAAACAGCCGCGGTTTCGTGTATCAATTTTTTTTTTCGCACGACGAGGATGGTTTCGCGGCTCCATTTTTTTTTCCGCCCACGGACGCCATTTTCCCGTCGCCATTTTTTTTCGCAAAACAGCCGCGGTTTCGTGTATCAATTTTTTTTTTTCGCACGACGAGGATGGTTTCGCGGCTCCATTTTTTTTTTCCGCCCACGGACACATTTTACCGTCGCCATTTTTTTTCGCAAAACAGCCGCGGTTTCGTGTATCAATTTTTTTTTTCGCACGACGAGGATGGTTTTGCGGCTCCATTTTTTTTTCCGCCCACGGACGCCATTTTCCCGTCGCCATTTTTTTTCGCAAAACAGCCGCGGTTTCGTGTATCAATTTTTTTTTTCGCACGACGAGGATGGTTTCGCGGCTCCATTCTTTTTTCCGCCCACGGACGCCATTTTCCCGTCGCCATTTTTTTTCGCAAAACAGCCGCGGTTTCATGTAGCAATTTTTTTTTTCGCACGACGAGGATGGTTTCGCGGCTCCATTTTTTTTTCCGCCCACGGACGCCATTTTCCCGTCGCCATTTTTTTTCGCAAAACAGCCGCGGTTTCGTGTATCAATTTTTTTTTTCGCACGACGAGGATGGTTTCGCGGCTCCATTTTTTTTTCCGCCCACGGACGCCATTTTCCCGTCGCCATTTTTTTTTCGCAAAACAGCCGCGGTTTCGTGTATCAATTTTTTTTTTTCGCACGACGAGGATGGTTTCGCGGCTCCATTTTTTTTTTTCCGCCCACGGACGACATTTTCCCGTCGCCATTTTTTTTCGCAAAACAGCCGCGGTTTCGTGTATCAATTTTTTTTTTCGCACGACGAGGATGGTTTCGCGGCTCCATTTTTTTTTCCGCCCACGGACGCCATTTTCCCGTCGCCATTTTTTTTCGCAAAACAGCCGCAGTTTCATGTATCAATTTTTTTTTTCGCACGACGAGGATGGTTTCGCGGCTCCATTTTTTTTTTCCGCCCACGGACGCCATTTTCCCGTCTCCATTTTTTTTCGCAAAACAGCCGCGGTTTCGTGTATCAATTTTTTTTTTTCGCACGACGAGGATGGTTTCGCGGCTCCATTTTTTTTTTCCGCCCGCGGACGCCATTTTCCCGTCTCCATTTTTTTTCGCAAAACAGCCGCGGTTTCGTGTATCAATTTTTTTTTTCGCACGACGAGGATGGTTTCGCGGCTCCATTTTTTTTTCCACCCACGGACGCCATTTTCCCGATGCCATTTTTTTTCGCAAAACAGCCGCGGTTTCGTGTATCAATTTTTTTTTTTCGCACGACGAGGATGGTTTCGCGGCTCCATTCTTTTTTTCCGCCCACGGACACAATTTCCCGTCGCCATTTTTTTTCGCAAAACAGCCGCGGTTTCGTGTATCAATTTTTTTTTTCGCACGACGAGGATGGTTTTGCGGCTCCATTTTTTTTTCCGCCCACGGACGCCATTTTCCCGTCGCCATTTTTTTTCGCAAAACAGCCGCGGTTTCGTGTATCAATTTTTTTTTTCGCACGACGAGGATGGTTTCGCGGCTCCATTTTTTTTTCCGCCCACGGACGCCATTTTCCCGTCGCAATTTTTTTTCGCAAAACAGCCGCGGTTTCATGTAGCAATTTTTTTTTTCGCACGACGAGGATGGTTTCGCGGCTCCATTTTTTTTTCCGCCCACGGACGCCATTTTCCCGTCGCCATTTTTTTTTCGCAAAACAGCCGCGGTTTCGTGTATCAATTTTTTTTTTTCGCACGACGAGGATGGTTTCGCGGCTCCATTTTTTTTTTTCCGCCCACGGACGACATTTTCCCGTCGCCATTTTTTTTCGCAAAACAGCCGCGGTTTCGTGTATCAATTTTTTTTTTCGCACGACGAGGATGGTTTCGCGGCTCCATTTTTTTTTCCGCCCACGGACGCCATTTTCCCGTCGCCATTTTTTTTCGCAAAACAGCCGCAGTTTCATGTATCAATTTTTTTTTTCGCACGACGAGGATGGTTTCGCGGCTCCATTTTTTTTTTCCGCCCACGGACGCCATTTTCCCGTCTCCATTTTTTTTCGCAAAACAGCCGCGGTTTCGTGTATCAATTTTTTTTTTTCGCACGACGAGGATGGTTTCGCGGCTCCATTTTTTTTTTCCGCCCGCGGACGCCATTTTCCCGTCTCCATTTTTTTTCGCAAAACAGCCGCGGTTTCGTGTATCAATTTTTTTTTTTTCGCACGACGAGGATGGTTTCGCGGCTCCATTCTTTTTTTCCGCCCACGGACACAATTTCCCGTCGCCATTTTTTTTCGCAAAACAGCCGCGGTTTCGTGTATCAATTTTTTTTTTCGCACGACGAGGATGGTTTTGCGGCTCCATTTTTTTTTCCGCCCACGGACGCCATTTTCCCGTCGCCATTTTTTTTCGCAAAACAGCCGCGGTTTCGTGTATCAATTTTTTTTTTCGCACGACGAGGATGGTTTCGCGGCTCCATTTTTTTTTCCGCCCACGGACGCCATTTTCCCGTCGCAATTTTTTTTCGCAAAACAGCCGCGGTTTCATGTAGCAATTTTTTTTTTCGCACGACGAGGATGGTTTCGCGGCTCCATTTTTTTTTCCGCCCACGGACGCCATTTTCCCGTCGCCATTTTTTTTTCGCAAAACAGCCGCGGTTTCGTGTATCAATTTTTTTTTTTCGCACGACGAGGATGGTTTCGCGGCTCCATTTTTTTTTTTCCGCCCACGGACGACATTTTCCCGTCGCCATTTTTTTTCGCAAAACAGCCGCGGTTTCGTGTATCAATTTTTTTTTTCGCACGACGAGGATGGTTTCGCGGCTCCATTTTTTTTTTCCGCCCACGGACGCCATTTTCCCGTCGCCATTTTTTTTCGCAAAACAGCCGCAGTTTCATGTATCAATTTTTTTTTTCGCACGACGAGGATGCTTTCGCGACTCCATTTTTTTTTTCCGCCCACGGACGCCATTTTCCCGTCTCCATTTTTTTTCGCAAAACAGCCGCGGTTTCGTGTATCAATTTTTTTTTTTCGCACGACGAGGATGGTTTCGCGGCTCCATTTTTTTTTCCGCCCACGGACGCCATTTTCCCGTCGCCATTTTTTTTCGCAAAACAGCCGCGGTTTCGTGTATCAATTTTTTTTTTCGCACGACGAGGATGGTTTCGCGGCTCCATTTTTTTTTCCGCCCACGGACGCCATTTTCCCGTCGCCATTTTTTTTCACAAAACAGCCGCGGTTTCGTGTATCAATTTTTTTTTCGCACGACGAGGATGGTTTCGCCTCTCCATTTTTTTTTCCGCCCACGGACGCCATTTTTCCGTCGCCATTTTTTTTCGCAAAACAGCCTCGCTTTCGTGTATCAATTTTTTTTTTCGCACGACGAGGATGGTTTCGCGGCTCCATTTTTTTTTCCGCCCACGGACGCCATTTTCCCGTCGCCATTTTTTTTCGCAAAACAGCCGCGGTTTCGTGTATCAATTTTTTTTTTCGCACGACGAGGATGGTTTCGCGGCTCCATTTTTTTTTCCGCCCACGGACGCCATTTTCCCGTCGCCATTTTTTTTCGCAAAACAGCCGCGGTTTCGTGTATCAATTTTTTTTTTCGCACGACGAGGATGGTTTCGCGGCTCCATTTTTTTTTCCGCCCACGGACGCCATTTTCCCGTCGCCATTTTTTTTCGCAAAACAGCGTCGGTTTCGTGTATCAATTTTTTTTTTCGCACGACGAGGATGGTTTCGCGGCTCCATTTTTTTTTCCGCCCACGGACGCCATTTTCCCGTCGCCATTTTTTTTCGCAAAACAGCCGCGGTTTCATGTATCAATTTTTTTTTTCGCACGACGAGGATGGTTTCGCGGCTCCATTTTTTTTTCCGCCCACGGACGCCATTTTCCCGTCGCCATTTGTTTTCGCAAAACAGCCGCGGTTTCGTGTATCAATTTTTTTTTTCGCACGACGAGGATGGTTTCGCGGCTCCATTTTTTTTTCCGCCCACGGACGCCATTTTCCCGTCGCCATTTTTTTTCGCAAAACAGCCGCGGTTTCGTGTATCAATTTTTTTTTTCGCACGACGAGGATGGTTTCGCGGCTCCATTTTTTTTTCCGCCCATGGACGCCATTTTCCCGTCGCCATTTTTTTCCGCAAAACAGCCGCGGTTTCGTGTATCAATTTTTTTTTTCGCACGACGAGGATGGTTTCGCGGCTCCATTTTTTTTTCCGCCCACGGACGCCATTTTCCCGTCGCCATTTGTTTTCGCAAAACAGCCGCGGTTTCGTGTATCAATTTTTTTTTTCGCACGACGAGGATGGTTTCGCGGCTCCATTTTTTTTTCCGCCCACGGACGCCATTTTCCCGTCGCCATTTTTTTTCGCAAAACAGCCGCGGTTTCGTGTATCAATTTTTTTTTTCGCACGACGAGGATGGTTTCGCGGCTCCATTTTTTTTTCCGCCCACGGACGCCATTTTCCCGTCGCCATTTTTTTTCGCAAAACAGCCGCGGTTTCGTGTGTCAATTTTTTTTTTCGCACGACGAGGATGGTTTCGCGGCTCCATTTTTTTTTCCGCCCACGGACGCCATTTTCCCATCGCCATTTTTTTTCGCAAAACAGCCGCGGTTTCGTGTATCAATTTTTTTTTTCGCACGACGAGGATGGTTTCGCGGCTCCATTTTTTTTTCCGCCCACGGACGCCATTTTCCCGTCGCCATTTTTTTTCGCAAAACAGCCGCGGTTTCGTGTATCAATTTTTTTTTTCGCACGACGAGGATGGTTTCGCGGCTCCATTTTTTTTTCCGCCCGCGGACGCCATTTTCCCGTCGCCATTTTTTTCGCAAAACAGCCGCGGTTTCGTGTATCAATTTTTTTTTTCGCACGACGAGGATGGTTTCGCGGCTCCGTTTTTTTTTCCGCCCACGGACGCCATTTTCCCGTCGCCATTTGTTTTCGCAAAACAGCCGCGGTTTCGTGTATCAATTTTTTTTTTCGCACGACGAGGATGGTTTCGCAGCTCCATTTTTTTTTCCGCCCACGGACGCCATTTTCCCGTCGCCATTTGTTTTTGCAAAACAGCCGCGGTTTTGTGTATCAATTTTTTTTTTCGCACGACGAGGATGGTTTCGTGGCTCCATTTTTTTTTCCGCCCACGGACGCCATTTTCCCGTCGCCATTTTTTTTCGCAAAACAGCCGCGGTTTCGTGTATCAATTTTTTTTTCGCACGACGAGGATGGTTTCGCGGCTCCATTTTTTTTTCCGCCCACGGACGCCATTTTCCCGTCGCCATTTTTTTTTCGCAAAACAGCCTCGGTTTCGTGTATCAATTTTTTTTTTCGCACAACGAGGATGGTTTCGCGGCTCCATTTTTTTTTCCGCCCACGGACGCCATTTTCCCGTCGCCATTTTTTTTCGCAAAACAGCCGCGGTTTCGTGTATCAATTTTTTTTTTCGCACGACGAGGATGGTTTCGCGGCTCCATTTTTTTTTCCGCCCACGGACGCCATTTTCCCGTCGCCATTTGTTTTCGCAAAACAGCCGCGGTTTCGTGCATCATTTTTTTTTTTCGCACGACGAGGATGGTTTCGCGTCTCCATTTTTTTTTCCGCCCACGGACGCCATTTTCCCGTCGCCATTTTTTTTCGCAAAACAGCCGCGGTTTCGTGTATCAATTTTTTTTTTCGCACGACGAGGATGGTTTCGCGGCTCCATTTTTTTTTCCGCCCACGGACGCCATTTTTCCGTCGCCATTTTTTTTCGCAAAACAGCCTCGGTTTCGTGTATCAATTTTTTTTTTCGCACGACGAGGATGGTTTCGCGGCTCCATTTTTTTTTCCGCCCACGGACGCCATTTTCCCGTCGCCAGTTTTTTTGGCAAAACAGCCGCGGTTTCGTGTATCAATTTTTTTTTTCGCACGACGAGGATGGTTTCGCGGCTCCATTTTTTTTTCCGCCCACGGACGCCATTTTCCCGTCGCCATTTGTTTTCGCAAAACAGCCGCGGTTTCGTGTATCAATTTTTTTTTTTCGCACGACGAGGATGGTTTCGCGGCTCCATTTTTTTTTCCGCCCACGGACGCCATTTTCCCGTCGCCATTTTTTTTCGCAAAACAGCCGCGGTTTTGTGTATCAATTTTTTTTTTCGCACGACGAGGATGGTTTCGCGGCTCCATTTTTTTTTCGACCCACGGACGCCATTTTCCCGTCGCCATTTTTTTTCGCAAAACAGCCGCGGTTTCGTGTATCAATTTTTTTTTTCGCACGACGAGGATGGTTTCGCGGCTCCATTTTTTTTTCCGCCCACGGACGCCATTTTCCCGTCGCCATTTTTTTTCGCAAAACAGCCGCGGTTTCGTGTATCAATTTTTTTTTTCGCACGACGAGGATGGTTTCGCGGCTCCATTTTTTTTTCCGCCCACGGACGCCATTTTCCCATCGCCATTTTTTTTCGCAAAACAGCCGCGGTTTCGTGTATCAATTTTTTTTTTCGCACGACGAGGATGGTTTCGCGGCTCCATTTTTTTTTCCGCCCACGGACGCCATTTTCCCGTCGCCATTTTTTTTCGCAAAACAGCCGCGGTTTCATGTATCAATTTTTTTTTTCGCACGACGAGGATGGTTTCGCGGCTCCATTTTTTTTTCCACCCACGGACGCCATTTTCCCGTCGCCATTTTTTTCGCAAAACAGCCGCGGTTTCGTGTATCAATTTTTTTTTTCGCACGACGAGGATGGTTTCGCGGCTCCATTTTTTTTTCCGCCCACGGACGCCATTTTCCCGTCGCCATTTGTTTTCGCAAAACAGCCGCGGTTTCGTGTATCAATTTTTTTTTTCGCACGACGAGGATGGTTTCGCGGCTCCATTTTTTTTTTCCGCCCACGGACGCCATTTTCCCGTCGCCATTTGTTTTTGCAAAACAGCCGCGGTTTTGTGTATCAATTTTTTTTTTCGCAGACGAGGATGGTTTCGTGGCTCCATTTTTTTTTCCGCCCACGGACGCCATTTTCCCGTCGCCATTTGTTTTCGCAAAACAGCCGCGGTTTCGTGTATCAATTTTTTTTTTCGCACGACGAGGATGGTTTCGCGGCTCCATTTTTTTTTCCGCCCACGGACGCCATTTTCCCGTCGCCATTTTTTTTCGCAAAACAGCGTCGCTTTCGTGTATCAATTTTTTTTTTCGCACAACGAGGATGGTTTCGCGGCTCCATTTTTTTTTCCGCCCACGGACGCCATTTTCCCGTCGCCATTTTTTTTCGCAAAACAGCCGCGGTTTCATGTATCAATTTTTTTTTTCGCACGACGAGGATGGTTTCGCGGCTCCATTTTTTTTTCCGCCCACGGACGCCATTTTCCCGTCGCCATTTGTTTTCGCAAAACAGCCGCGGTTTCGTGTATCAATTTTTTTTTTCGCACGACGAGGATGGTTTCGCGGCTCCATTTTTTTTTCCGCCCACGGACGCCATTTTCCCGTCGCCATTTGTTTTCGCAAAACAGCCGCGGTTTCGTGTATCAATTGTTTTTTTCGCACGACGAGGATGGTTTCGCGGCTCCATTTTTTTTTCCGCCCATGGACGCCATTTTCCCGTCGCCATTTTTTTTCGCAAAACAGCCGCGGTTTCGTGTATCAATTTTTTTTTTCGCACGACGAGGATGGTTTCGCGGCTCCATTTTTTTTGCCGCCCACGGACGCCATTTTCCCGTCGCCATTTGTTTTCGCAAAACAGCCGCGGTTTCGTGTATCAATTTTTTTTTTCGCACGACGAGGATGGTTTCGCGGCTCCATTTTTTTTTCCGCCCACGGACGCCATTTTCCCGTCGCCATTTTTTTTCGCAAAACAGCCGCGGTTTCGTGTATCAATTTTTTTTTTCGCACGACGAGGATGGTTTCGCGGCTCCATTTTTTTTTCCGCCCACGGACGCCATTTTCCCGTCGCCATTTTTTTTCGCAAAACAGCCGCGGTTTCGTGTATCAATTTTTTTTTTCGCACGACGAGGATGGTTTCGCGGCTCCATTTTTTTTTCGACCCACGGACGCCATTTTCCCGTCGCCATTTGTTTTCGCAAAACAGCCGCGGTTTTGTGTATCAATTTTTTTTTTCGCACGACGAGGATGGTTTCGTGGCTCCATTTTTTTTTCCGCCCACGGACGCCATTTTCCCGTCGCCATTTTTTTTCGCAAGACAGCCGCGGTTTCGTGTATCAATTTTTTTTTTCGCACGACGAGGATGGTTTCTCGGCTCCATTTTTTTTTCCGCCCACGGACGCCATTTTCCCGTCGCCATTTGTTTTCGCAAAACAGCCGCGGTTTCGTGTATCAAATTTTTTTTCGCACGACGAGGATGGTTTCGCGGCTCCATTTTTTTTTCCGCCCACGGACGCCATTTTCCCGTCGCCAGTTTTTTTGGCAAAACAGCCGCGGTTTCGTGTATCAATTTTTTTTTTCGCACGACGAGGATGGTTTCGCGGCTCCATTTTTTTTTCCGCCCACGGACGCCATTTTCCCGTCGCCATTTTTTTTCGCAAAACAGCCGCGGTTTCGTGTATCAATTTTTTTTTTTCGCACGACGAGGATGGTTTCGCGGCTCCATTTTTTTTTCCGCCCACGGACGCCATTTTCCCGTCGCCATTTTTTTTCGCAAAACAGCCGCGGTTTCGTGTATCAATTTTTTTTTTTCGCACGACGAGGATGGTTTCGCGGCTCCATTTTTTTTTCCGCCCACGGACGCCATTTTCGCGTCGCCATTTTTTTTCGCAAAACAGCCGCGGTTTCGTGTATCAATTTTTTTTTCGCACGACGAGGATGGTTTCGCGGCTCCATTTTTTTTTCGACCCACGGACGCCATTTTCCCGTCGCCATTTGTTTTCGCAAAACAGCCGCGGTTTTGTGTATCAATTTTTTTTTTCGCACGACGAGGATGGTTTCGTGGCTCCATTTTTTTTTCCGCCCACGGACGCCATTTTCCCGTCGCCATTTTTTTTCGCAAGACAGCCGCGGTTTCGTGTATCAATTTTTTTTTTCGCACGACGAGGATGGTTTCTCGGCTCCATTTTTTTTCCGCCCACGGACGCCATTTTCCCGTCGCCATTTTTTTTCGCAAAACAGCCGCGGTTTCGTGTATCAATTTTTTTTTTCGCACGACGAGGATGGTTTCTCGGCTCCATTTTTTTTCCGCCCACGGACGCCATTTTCCCGTCGCCATTTTTTTTCGCAAAACAGCCGCTGTTTCGTGTATCAATTTTTTTTTTCGCACGACGAGGATGGTTTCGCGGCTCCATTTTTTTTTCCGCCCACGGACGCCATTTTCCCGTCGCCATTTTTTTTCGCAAAACAGCCGCGGTTTCGTGTATCAATTTTTTTTTTCGCACGACGAGGATGGTTTCGCGGCTCCACTTTTTTTTCCGCCCACGGACGCCATTTTCCCGTCGCCATTTTTTTTCGCAAAACAGCCGCGGTTTCGTGTATCAATTTTTTTTTTCGCACGACGAGGATGGTTTCGCGGCTCAATTTTTTATTCCGCCCACGGACGCCATTTTCACGTCGCCATTTTTTTTCGCAAAACAGCCGCGGTTTCGTGCATCAATTTTTTTTTTTCGCACGACGAGGATGGTTTCGCGGCTCCATTTTTTTTTCCGCCCACGGACGCCATTTTCCCGTCGCCATTTTTTTTTGCAAAACAGCCGCGGTTTCGTGTATCAATTTTTTTTTTCGCACGACGAGGATGGTTTCGCGGCTCCATTTTTTTTTCCGCCCACGGACGCCATTTTCCCATCGCCATTTTTTTTCGCAAAACAGCCGCGGTTTCGTGTATCAATTTTTTTTTTCGCACGACGAGGATGGTTTCGCGGCTCCATTTTTTTTTTCCGCCCACGGACGCCATTTTCCCGTCGCCATTTTTTTTCGCAAAACAGCCGCGGTTTCGTGTATCAATTTTTTTTTCGCACGACGAGGATGGTTTCGCGGCTCCATTTTTTTTTCCGCCCACGGACGCCATTTTCCCGTCGCCATTTGTTTTTGCAAAACAGCCGCGGTTTTGTGTATCAATTTTTTTTTTCGCACGACGAGGATGGTTTCGTGGCTCCATTTTTTTTTCCGCCCATGGACGCCATTTTCCCGTCGCCATTTTTTTTCGCAAAACAGCCGCGGTTTCGTGTATCAATTTTTTTTTTCGCACGACGAGGATGGTTTCGCGGCTCCATTTTTTTTTCCGCCCACGGACGCCATTTTCCCGTCGCCATTTGTTTTCGCAAAACAGCCGCGGTTTCGTGTATCAATTTTTTTTTTCGCACGACGAGGATGGTTTCGCGGCTCCATTTTTTTTTCCGCCCACGGACGCCATTTTCCCGTCGCCATTTTTTTTCGCAAAACAGCCGCGGTTTCGTGTATCAATTTTTTTTTTCGCACGACGAGGATGGTTTCGCGGCTCCATTTTTTTTTCCGCCCACGGACGCCATTTTCCCGTCGCCATTTTTTTTCGCAAAACAGCCGCGGTTTCGTGTATCAATTTTTTTTTTCGCACGACGAGGATGGTTTCGCGGCTCCATTTTTTTTTCGACCCACGGACGCCATTTTCCCGTCGCCATTTGTTTTCGCAAAACAGCCGCGGTTTTGTGTATCAATTTTTTTTTTCGCACGACGAGGATGGTTTCGTGGCTCCATTTTTTTTTCCGCCCACGGACGCCATTTTCCCGTCGCCATTTTTTTTCGCAAGACAGCCGCGGTTTCGTGTATCAATTTTTTTTTTCGCACGACGAGGATGGTTTCTCGGCTCCATTTTTTTTTCCGCCCACGGACGCCATTTTCCCGTCGCCATTTGTTTTCGCAAAACAGCCGCGGTTTCGTGTATCAAATTTTTTTTCGCACGACGAGGATGGTTTCGCGGCTCCATTTTTTTTTCCGCCCACGGACGCCATTTTCCCGTCGCCAGTTTTTTTGGCAAAACAGCCGCGGTTTCGTGTATCAATTTTTTTTTTCGCACGACGAGGATGGTTTCGCGGCTCCATTTTTTTTTCCGCCCACGGACGCCATTTTCCCGTCGCCATTTTTTTTCGCAAAACAGCCGCGGTTTCGTGTATCAATTTTTTTTTTTCGCACGACGAGGATGGTTTCGCGGCTCCATTTTTTTTTCCGCCCACGGACGCCATTTTCCCGTCGCCATTTTTTTTCGCAAAACAGCCGCGGTTTCGTGTATCAATTTTTTTTTTTCGCACGACGAGGATGGTTTCGCGGCTCCATTTTTTTTTCCGCCCACGGACGCCATTTTCCCGTCGCCATTTTTTTTCGCAAAACAGCCGCGGTTTCGTGTATCAATTTTTTTTTCGCACGACGAGGATGGTTTCGCGGCTCCATTTTTTTTTCGACCCACGGACGCCATTTTCCCGTCGCCATTTGTTTTCGCAAAACAGCCGCGGTTTTGTGTATCAATTTTTTTTTTCGCACGACGAGGATGGTTTCGTGGCTCCATTTTTTTTTCCGCCCACGGACGCCATTTTCCCGTCGCCATTTTTTTTCGCAAGACAGCCGCGGTTTCGTGTATCAATTTTTTTTTTCGCACGACGAGGATGGTTTCTCGGCTCCATTTTTTTTCCGCCCACGGACGCCATTTTCCCGTCGCCATTTTTTTTCGCAAAACAGCCGCGGTTTCGTGTATCAATTTTTTTTTTCGCACGACGAGGATGGTTTCGCGGGTCCATTTTTTTTTCCGCCCACGGACGCCATTTTCCCGTCGCCATTTTTTTTCGCAAAACAGCCGCTGTTTCGTGTATCAATTTTTTTTTTCGCACGACGAGGATGGTTTCGCGGCTCCATTTTTTTTTCCGCCCACGGACGCCATTTTCCCGTCGCCATTTTTTTTCGCAAAACAGCCGCGGTTTCGTGTATCAATTTTTTTTTTCGCACGACGAGGATGGTTTCGCGGCTCCACTTTTTTTTCCGCCCACGGACGCCATTTTCCCGTCGCCATTTGTTTTCGCAAAACAGCCGCGGTTTCGTGTATCAATTTTTTTTTTCGCACGACGAGGATGGTTTCGCGGCTCAATTTTTTATTCCGCCCACGGACGCCATTTTCACGTCGCCATTTTTTTTCGCAAAACAGCCGCGGTTTCGTGCATCAATTTTTTTTTTTCGCACGACGAGGATGGTTTCGCGGCTCCATTTTTTTTTCCGCCCACGGACGCCATTTTCCCGTCGCCATTTTTTTTTGCAAAACAGCCGCGGTTTCGTGTATCAATTTTTTTTTTCGCACGACGAGGATGGTTTCGCGGCTCCATTTTTTTTTCCGCCCACGGACGCCATTTTCCCATCGCCATTTTTTTTCGCAAAACAGCCGCGGTTTCGTGTATCAATTTTTTTTTTCGCACGACGAGGATGGTTTCGCGGCTCCATTTTTTTTTCCGCCCACGGACGCCATTTTCCCGTCGCCATTTTTTTTCGCAAAACAGCCGCGGTTTCGTGTATCAATTTTTTTTTCGCACGACGAGGATGGTTTCGCGGCTCCATTTTTTTTTCCGCCCACGGACGCCATTTTCCCGTCGCCATTTCTTTTTGCAAAACAGCCGCGGTTTTGTGTATCAATTTTTTTTTTCGCACGACGAGGATGGTTTCGTGGCTCCATTTTTTTTTCCGCCCACGGACGCCATTTTCCCGTCGCCATTTGTTTTCGCAAAACAGCCGCGGTTTCGTGTATCAATTTTTTTTTTCGCACGACGAGGATGGTTTCGCGGCTCCATTTTTTTTTCCGCCCACGGACGCCATTTTCCCGTCGCCATTTTTTTTCGCAAAACAGCCTCGGTTTCGTGTATCAATTTTTTTTTTCGCACAGCGAGGATGGTTTCGCGGCTCCATTTTTTTTCCCGCCCACGGACGGCATTTTCCCGTCGCCATTTTTTTTCGCAAAACAGCCGCGGTTTCGTGTATCAATTTTTTTTTTCGCACAACGAGGATGGTTTCGCGGCTCCATTTTTTTTTCCGCCCACGGACGCCATTTTCCCGTCGCCATTTGTTTTCGCAAAACAGCCGCGGTTTCGTGCATCATTTTTTTTTTTCGCACGACGAGGATGGTTTCGCGGCTCCATTTTTTTTTCCGCCCACGGACGCCATTTTCCCGTCGCCATTTTTTTTCGCAAAACAGCCGCGGTTTCGTGTATCAATTTTTTTTTTCGCACGACGAGGATGGTTTCGCGGCTCCATTTTTTTTTCCGCCCACGGACGCCATTTTCCCGTCGCCATTTGTTTTCGCAAAACAGCCGCGGTTTCGTGTATCAATTTTTTTTTTCGCACGACGAGGATGGTTTCGCGGCTCCATTTTTTTTTCCGCCCACGGACGCCATTTTCCCGTCGCCATTTTTTTTCGCAAAACAGCCGCGGTTTCGTGTATCAATTTTTTTTTTCGCACGACGAGGATGGTTTCGCGGCTCCATTTTTTTTTCCGCCCACGGACGCCATTTTCCCGTCGCCATTTTTTTTCGCAAAACAGCCGCGGTTTCGTGTATCAATTTTTTTTTTTCGCACGACGAGGATGGTTTCGCGGCTCCATTTTTTTTTCCGCCCACAGACGCCATTTTCCCGTCGCCATTTTTTTTCGCAAAACAGCCGCGGTTTCGTGTATCAATTTTTTTTTTCGCACGACGAGGATGGTTTCGCGGCTCCATTTTTTTTCCGCCCACGGACGCCATTTTCCCGTCGCCATTTTTTTTCGCAAAACAGCCGCGGTTTCGTGTATCAATTTTTTTTTTCGCACGACGAGGATGGTTTCACGGCTCCATTTTTTTTTCCGCCCACGGACGCCATTTTCCCGTCGCCATTTTTTTTCGCAAAACAGCCGCTGTTTCGTGTATCAATTTTTTTTTTCGCACGACGAGGATGGTTTCGCGGCTCCATTTTTTTTTCCGCCCACGGACGCCATTTTCCCGTCGCCATTTTTTTTCGCAAAACAGCCGCGGTTTTGTGTATCAATTTTTTTTTTCGCACGACGAGGATGGTTTCGCGGCTCCACTTTTTTTTCCGCCCACGGACGCCATTTTCCCGTCGCCATTTTTTTTCGCAAAACAGCCGCGGTTTCGTGTATCAATTTTTTTTTTCGCACGACGAGGATGGTTTCGCGGCTCAATTTTTTATTCCGCCCACGGACGCCATTTTCACGTCGCCATTTTTTTTCGCAAAACAGCCGCGGTTTCGTGCATCAATTTTTTTTTTTCGCACGACGAGGATGGTTTCGCGGCTCCATTTTTTTTTCCACCCACGGACGCCATTTTCCCGTCGCCATTTTTTTTCGCAAAACAGACGCGGTTTCGTGTATCAATTTTTTTTTTCGCACGACGAGGATGGTTTCGCGGCTCCACTTTTTTTTCCGCCCACGGACGCCATTTTCCCGTCGCCATTTTTTTTCGCAAAACAGCCGCAGTTTCGTGCATCAATTTTTTTTTTCGCACGACGGGGATGGTTTCGCGGCTCCATTTTTTTTTCCGCCCACGGACGCCATTTTCCCGTCGCCATTTTTTTTTGCAAAACAGCCGCGGTTTCGTGTATCAATTTTTTTTTTCGCACGACGAGGATGGTTTCGCGGCTCCATTTTTTTTTCCGCCCACGGACGCCATTTTCCCGTCGCCATTTTTTTTCGCAAAACAGCCGCGGTTTCGTGTATCAATTTTTTTTTTCGCACGACGAGGATGGTTTCGCGGCTCCATTTTTTTTTCCGCCCACGGACGCCATTTTCCCGTTGCCATTTTTTCTCGCAAAACAGCCGCGGTTTCGTGTATCAATTTTTTTTTTCGCACGACGAGGATGGTTTCGCCTCTCCATTTTTTTTTCCGCCCACGGACGCCGTTTTCCCGTCGCCATTTTTTTTCGCAAAACAGCCGCGGTTTCGTGTATCAATTTTTTTTTTCGCACGACGAGGATGGTTTCGCGGCTCCACTTTTTTTTCCGCCCACGGACGCCATTTTCCCGTCGCCATTTTTTTTCGCAAAACAGCCGCGGTTTCGTGTATCAATTTTTTTTTTCGCACGACAAGGATGGTTTCGCGGCTCCATTCTTTTTTCCGCCCACGGACGCCATTTTCCCGTCGCCATTTTTTTTCGCAAAACAGCCGCGGTTTCGTGGATCAATTTTTTTTTTCGCACGACGAGGATGGTTTCGCGGCTCCATTTTTTTTTCCGCCCACGGACGCCATTTTCCCGTCGCCATTTTTTTTCGCAAAACAGCCGCGGTTTCGTGTATCAATTTTTTTTTTTCGCACGACGAGGATGGTTTCGCGGCTCCATTTTTTTTTCCGCCCACGGACGCCATTTTCCCATCGCCATTTTTTTTCGCAAAACAGCCGCGGTTTCGTGTATCAATTTTTTTTTTCGCACGACAGGGATGGTTTCGCGGCTCCATTCTTTTTTCCGCCCACGGACGCCATTTTCCCGTCGCCATTTTTTTTCGCAAAACAGCCTCGGTTTCGTGTATCAATTTTGTTTTTCGCACGACAGGGGTGGTTTCGCGGCTCCATTCTTTTTTCCGCCCACGGACGCCATTTTCCCGTCGCCATTTTTTTTCGCAAAACAGCCGCGGTTTCGTTTATCAATTTTTTTTTTCGCACGACGAGGATGGTTTAGCGGCTCCATTTTTTTTTCCGCCCACGGACGCCATTTTCCCATCGCCATTTTTTTTCGCAAAACAGCCGCGGTTTCGTGTATCAATTTTTTTTTTCGCACGACGAGGATGGTTTCGCGGCTCCATTTTTTTTTCCGCCCACGGACGCCATTTTCCCGTCGCCATTTTTTTTCGCAAAACAGCCGCGGTTTCGTGTATCAATTTTTTTTTTCGCACGACGAGGATGGTTTCGCGGCTCCATTCTTTTTTCCGCCCACGGACGCCATTTTCCCGTCGCCATTTTTTTTCGCAAAACAGCCGCGGTTTCGTGGATCAATTTTTTTTTTCGCACGACGAGGATGGTTTCGCGGCTCCATTTTTTTTTCCGCCCACGGACGCCATTTTCCCGTCGGCATTTTTTTTCGCAAAACAGCCGCGGTTTCGTGTATCAATTTTTTTTTTTCGCACGACAGGGATGGTTTCGCGGCTCCATTCTTTTTTCCGCCCACGGATGCCATTTTCCCGTCGCCATTTTTTTTCGCAAAACAGCCGCGGTTTCGTGTATCAATTTTTTTTTTCGCACGACAGGGATGGTTTCGCGGCTCCATTCTTTTTTCTGCCCACGGACGCCATTTTCCCGTCGCCATTTTTTTTCGCAAAACAGCCGCGGTTTCATTCATCAATTTTTTTTTTCGCACGACGAGGATGGTTTCGCGGCTCCATTTTTTTTTCCGCCCACGGACGCCATTTTCCCGTCGCCATTTTTTTTCGCAAAACAGCCGCGGTTTCATGTATCAATTTTTTTTTTCGCACGACGAGGATGGTTTCGCGGCTCCATTTTTTTTTCCGCCCACGGACGCCATTTTCCCGTCGCCATTTTTTTTCGCAAAACAGCCGCGGTTTCGTGTATCAATTTTTTTTTTCGCACGACGAGGATGGTTTCGCGGCTCCATTCTTTTTTCCGCCCACGGACGCCATTTTCCCGTCGCCATTTGTTTTCGCAAAACAGCCGCGGTTTTGTGTATCAATTTTTTTTTTTCGCACGACGAGGATGGTTTCGTGGCTCCATTTTTTTTTCCGCCCACGGACGCCATTTTCCCGTCGCCATTTTTTTTCGCAAGACAGCCGCGGTTTCGTGTATCAATTTTTTTTTTCGCACGACAAGGATGGTTTCGCGGCTCCATTTTTTTTCCGCCCAGGGACGCCATTTTCCCGTCGCCATTTTTTTTCGCAAAACAGCCGCGGTTTCGTGTATCAATTTTTTTTTTCGCACGACGAGGATGGTTTCGCAGCTCCATTTTTTTTTCCGCCCACGGACGCCATTTTCCCGTCGCCATTTTTTTTCGCAAAACAGCCGCGGTTTCGTGTATCAATTTTTTTTTTCGCACGACGAGGATGGTTTCGCGGCTCCATTTTTTTTTCCGCCCACGGACGCCATTTTCCCGTCGCCATTTGTTTTCGCAAAACAGCCACGGTTTCGTGTATCAATTTTTTTTTTCGCACGACGGGGATGGTTTCGCGGCTCCATTTTTTTTTCCGCCCACGGACGCCATTTTCCCGTCGCCATTTTTTTTCGCAAAACAGCCGCGGTTTCGTGTATCAATTTTTTTTTTCGCACGACGAGGATGGTTTCGCGGCTCCATTTTTTTTTCCGCCCACGGACGCCATTTTCCCGTCGCCATTTTTTTTCGCAAAACAGCCGCGGTTTCATGTATCAATTTTTTTTTTCGCACGACGGGGATGGTTTCGCGGCTCCTTTTTTTTTTCCGCCCACGGACGCCATTTTCCCGTCGCCATTTTTTTTCGCAAAACAGCCGCGGTTTCGTGTATCAATTTTTTTTTTCGCACGACGAGGATGGTTTCGCGGCTCCATTTTTTTTTCCGCCCACGGACGCCATTTTCCCGTCGCCATTTTTTTTCGCAAAACAGCCGCGGTTTCATGTATCAATTTTTTTTTTCGCACGACGAGGATGGTTTCGCAGCTCCATTTTTTTTTCCGCCCACGGACGCCATTTTCCCGTCGCCATTTTTTTTCGCAAAACAGCCGCGGTTTCGTGTATCAATTTTTTTTTTCGCACGACGAGGATGGTTTCGCGGCTCCACTTTTTTTTCCGCCCACGGACGCCATTTTCCCGTTGCCATTTTTTTTCGCAAAACAGCCGCGGTTTCGTGTATCAATTTTTTTTTTTGCACGACGGGGATGGTTTCGCAGCTCCATTTTTTTTTCCGCCCACGGACGCCATTTTCCCGTCGCCATTTTTTTTCGCAAAACAGCCGCGGTTTCGTGTATCAATTTTTTTTTTCGCACGACGAGGATGGTTTCGCGGCTCCATTTTTTTTTCCGCCCACGGACGCCATTTTCCCGTCGCCATTTTTTTTCGCAAAACAGACGCGGTTTCGTGTATCAATTTTTTTTTTCGCACGACGAGGATGGTTTCGCGGCTCCATTTTTTTTTCCGCCCACGGACGCCATTTTCCCGTCGCCATTTTTTTTCGCAAAACAGCCGCGGTTTCGTGCATCAATTTTTTTTTTCGCACGACGGGGATGGTTTCGCGGCTCCATTTTTTTTTCCGCCCACGGACGCCATTTTCCCGTCGCCATTTTTTTTTGCAAAACAGCCGCGGTTTCGTGTGTCAATTTTTTTTTTCGCACGACGAGGATGGTTTCGCGGCTCCATTTTTTTTTCCGCCCACGGACGCCATTTTCCCGTCGCCATTTTTTTTCGCAAAACAGCCGCGGTTTCGTGTATCAATTTTTTTTTTCGCACGACGAGGATGGTTTCGCGGCTCCATTTTTTTTTCCGCCCACGGACGCCATTTTCCCGTCGCCATTTTTTTTCGCAAAACAGCCGCGGTTTCGTGTATCAATTTTTTTTTTCGCACGACGAGGATGGTTTCGCGGCTCCATTTTTTTTTCCGCCCACGGACACCATTTCTCGTCTCCATTTTTTTTCGCAAAACAGCCGCGGTTTCATGTTTCAATTTTTTTTTCGCACGACGAGGATGGTTTCGCGGCTCCATTTTTTTTTCCGCCCACGGACGCCATTTTCCCGTCGCCATTTTTTTTCGCAAAACAGCCGCGGTTTCGTGTATCAATTTTTTTTTTCGCACGACGAGGATGGTTTCGCGGCTCCATTTTTTTTCCCGCCCACGGACGCCATTTTCCTGTTGCCATTTTTTTTCGCAAAACAGCCGCGGTTTTGTGTATCAATTTTTTTTTTCGCACGACGAGGATGGTTTCGCGGCTCCATTCTTTTTTCCGCCCACGGACGCCATTTTCCCGTCGCCATTTTTTTTCGCAAAACAGCCGCGGTTTCGTGTATCAATTTTTTTTTTTCGCACGACGAGGATGGTTTCGCGGCTCCATTTTTTTTTCCGCCCACGGACACCATTTTCCCGTCGCCATTTTTTTTCGCAAAACAGCCGCGGTTTCGTGTATCAATTTTTTTTTTCGCACGACGAGGATGGTTTCGCGGCTCCATTTTTTTTTCCGCCCACGGACACCATTTTCCCATCGCCATTTTTTTTCGCAAAACAGCCGCGGTTTCGTGTATCAATTTTTTTTTTCGCACGACGAGGATGGTTTCGCGGCTCCATTTTTTTTTCCGCCCACGGACGCCATTTTCCCGTCGCCATTTTTTTTCGCAAAACAGACGCGGTTTCGCGTATCAATTTTTTTTTTCGCACGACGAGGATGGTTTCGCGGCTCCATTTTTTTTTCCGCCCACGGACGCCATTTTCCCGTCGCCATTTTTTTTTCGCAAAACAGCCGCGGTTTCGTGTATCAATTTTTTTTTTTCGCACGACGAGGATGGTTTCGCGGCTCCATTTTTTTTTTTCCGCCCACGGACGACATTTTCCCGTCGCCATTTTTTTTCGCAAAACAGCCGCGGTTTCATGTATCAATTTTTTTTTTCGCACGACGAGGATGGTTTCGCGGCTCCATTTTTTTTTCCGCCCACGGACGCCATTTTCCCGTCGCCATTTTTTTTCGCAAAACAGCCGCAGTTTCATGTATCAATTTTTTTTTTCGCACGACGAGGATGCTTTCGCGACTCCATTTTTTTTTTCCGCCCACGGACGCCATTTTCCCGTCTCCATTTTTTTTCGCAAAACAGCCGCGGTTTCGTGTATCAATTTTTTTTTTTCGCACGACGAGGATGGTTTCGCGGCTCCATTTTTTTTTTCCGCCCGCGGACGCCATTTTCCCGTCGCCATTTTTTTTCGCAAAACAGCCGCGGTTTCGTGTATCAATTTTTTTTTTCGCACGACGAGGATGGTTTCGCGGCTCCATTTTTTTTTCCGCCCACGGACGCCATTTTCCCGTCGCCATTTGTTTTCGCAAAACAGCCGCGGTTTTGTGTATCAATTTTTTTTTTCGCACGACGAGGATGGTTTCGTGGCTCCATTTTTTTTTCCGCCCACGGACGCCATTTTCCCGTCGCCATTTTTTTTCGCAAAACAGCTGCGGTTTCGTGTATCAATTTTTTTTTTCGCACGACGAGGATGGTTTCGCGGCTCCATTTTTTTTTCCGCCCACGGACGCCATTTTCCCGTCGCCATTTTTTTTCGCAAAACAGCCGCGGTTTCGTGTATCAATTTTTTTTTTCGCACGACGAGGATGGTTTCGCGGCTCCATTTTTTTTTCCGCCCACGGACGCCATTTTCCCGTCGCCATTTTTTTTCACAAAACAGCCGCGGTTTCGTGTATCAATTTTTTTTTTCGCACGACGAGGATGGTTTCGCGGCTCCATTTTTTTTTCCGCCCACGGACGCCATTTTTCCGTCGCCATTTTTTTTCGCAAAACAGCCTCGGTTTCGTGTATCAATTTTTTTTTTCGCACGACGAGGATGGTTTCGCGGCTCCATTTTTTTTTCCGCCCACGGACGCCATTTTCCCGTCGCCATTTTTTTTCGCAAAACAGCCGCGGTTTCGTGTATCAATTTTTTTTTTCGCACGACGAGGATGGTTTCGCGGCTCCATTTTTTTTTCCGCCCACGGACGCCATTTTCCCGTCGCCATTTTTTTTCGCAAAACAGACGCGGTTTCGTGTATCAATTTTTTTTTTCGCACGACGAGGATGGTTTCGCGGCTCCATTTTTTTTTCCGCCCACGGACGCCATTTTCCCGTCGCCATTTGTTTTCGCAAAACAGCCGCGGTTTCGTGTATCAATTTTTTTTTTCGCACGACGAGGATGGTTTCGCGGCTCCATTTTTTTTTCCGCCCACGGACGCCATTTTCCCGTCGCCATTTTTTTTCGCAAAACAGCGTCGGTTTCGTGTATCAATTTTTTTTTTCGCACGACGAGGATGGTTTCGCGGCTCCATTTTTTTTTCCGCCCACGGACGCCATTTTCCCGTCGCCATTTTTTTTCGCAAAACAGCCGCGGTTTCATGTATCAATTTTTTTTTTCGCACGACGAGGATGGTTTCGCGGCTCCATTTTTTTTTCCGCCCACGGACGCCATTTTCCCGTCGCCATTTGTTTTCGCAAAACAGCCGCGGTTTCGTGTATCAATTTTTTTTTTCGCACGACGAGGATGGTTTCGCGGCTCCATTTTTTTTTCCGCCCACGGACGCCATTTTCCCGTCGCCATTTTTTTTCGCAAAACAGCCGCGGTTTCGTGTATCAATTTTTTTTTTCGCACGACGAGGATGGTTTCGCGGCTCCATTTTTTTTTCCGCCCATGGACGCCATTTTCCCGTCGCCATTTTTTTCCGCAAAACAGCCGCGGTTTCGTGTATCAATTTTTTTTTTCGCACGACGAGGATGGTTTCGCGGCTCCATTTTTTTTTCCGCCCACGGACGCCATTTTCCCGTCGCCATTTGTTTTCGCAAAACAGCCGCGGTTTCGTGTATCAATTTTTTTTTTCGCACGACGAGGATGGTTTCGCGGCTCCATTTTTTTTTCCGCCCACGGACGCCATTTTCCCGTCGCCATTTTTTTTCGCAAAACAGCCGCGGTTTCGTGTATCAATTTTTTTTTTTCGCACGACGAGGATGGTTTCGCGGCTCCATTTTTTTTTCCGCCCACGGACGCCATTTTCCCGTCGCCATTTTTTTTCGCAAAACAGCCGCGGTTTCGTGTATCAATTTTTTTTTTCGCACGACGAGGATGGTTTCGCGGCTCCATTTTTTTTTTCCGCCCACGGACGCCATTTTCCCATCGCCATTTTTTTTCGCAAAACAGCCGCGGTTTCGTGTATCAATTTTTTTTTTCGCACGACGAGGATGGTTTCGCGGCTCCATTTTTTTTTCCGCCCACGGACGCCATTTTCCCGTCGCCATTTTTTTTCGCAAAACAGCCGCGGTTTCGTGTATCAATTTTTTTTTTCGCACGACGAGGATGGTTTCGCGGCTCCATTTTTTTTTCCGCCCGCGGACGCCATTTTCCCGTCGCCATTTTTTTCGCAAAACAGCCGCGGTTTCGTGTATCAATTTTTTTTTTCGCACGACGAGGATGGTTTCGCGGCTCCGTTTTTTTTTCCGCCCACGGACGCCATTTTCCCGTCGCCATTTGTTTTCGCAAAACAGCCGCGGTTTCGTGTATCAATTTTTTTTTTTCGCACGACGAGGATGGTTTCGCAGCTCCATTTTTTTTTCCGCCCACGGACGCCATTTTCCCGTCGCCATTTGTTTTTGCAAAACAGCCGCGGTTTTGTGTATCAATTTTTTTTTTCGCACGACGAGGATGGTTTCGTGGCTCCATTTTTTTTTCCGCCCACGGACGCCATTTTCCCGTCGCCATTTTTTTTCGCAAAACAGCCGCGGTTTCGTGTATCAATTTTTTTTTCGCACGACGAGGATGGTTTCGCGGCTCCATTTTTTTTTCCGCCCACGGACGCCATTTTCCCGTCGCCATTTTTTTTTCGCAAAACAGCCTCGGTTTCGTGTATCAATTTTTTTTTTCGCACAACGAGGATGGTTTCGCGGCTCCATTTTTTTTTCCGCCCACGGACGCCATTTTCACGTCGCCATTTTTTTTCGCAAAACAGCCGCGGTTTCGTGTATCAATTTTTTTTTTCGCACGACGAGGATGGTTTCGCGGCTCCATTTTTTTTTCCGCCCACGGACGCCATTTTCCCGTCGCCATTTGTTTTCGCAAAACAGCCGCGGTTTCGTGCATCATTTTTTTTTTTCGCACGACGAGGATGGTTTCGCGTCTCCATTTTTTTTTCCGCCCACGGACGCCATTTTCCCGTCGCCATTTTTTTTCGCAAAACAGCCGCGGTTTCGTGTATCAATTTTTTTTTTCGCACGACGAGGATGGTTTCGCGGCTCCATTTTTTTTTCCGCCCACGGACGCCATTTTTCCGTCGCCATTTTTTTTCGCAAAACAGCCTCGGTTTCGTGTATCAATTTTTTTTTTCGCACGACGAGGATGGTTTCGCGGCTCCATTTTTTTTTCCGCCCACGGACGCCATTTTCCCGTCGCCAGTTTTTTTGGCAAAACAGCCGCGGTTTCGTGTATCAATTTTTTTTTTCGCACGACGAGGATGGTTTCGCGGCTCCATTTTTTTTTCCGCCCACGGACGCCATTTTCCCGTCGCCATTTTTTTTCGCAAAACAGCCGCGGTTTCGTGTATCAATTTTTTTTTTCGCACGACGAGGATGGTTTCGCGGCTCCATTTTTTTTTCGACCCACGGACGCCATTTTCCCGTCGCCATTTTTTTTCGCAAAACAGCCGCGGTTTCGTGTATCAATTTTTTTTTTCGCACGACGAGGATGGTTTCGCGGCTCCATTTTTTTTTCCGCCCACGGACGCCATTTTCCCGTCGCCATTTTTTTTCGCAAAACAGCCGCGGTTTCGTGTATCAATTTTTTTTTTCGCACGACGAGGATGGTTTCGCGGCTCCATTTTTTTTTCCGCCCACGGACGCCATTTTCCCATCGCCATTTTTTTTCGCAAAACAGCCGCGGTTTCGTGTATCAATTTTTTTTTTCGCACGACGAGGATGGTTTCGCGGCTCCATTTTTTTTTCCGCCCACGGACGCCATTTTCCCGTCGCCATTTTTTTTCGCAAAACAGCCGCGGTTTCATGTATCAATTTTTTTTTTCGCACGACGAGGATGGTTTCGCGGCTCCATTTTTTTTTCCGCCCACGGACGCCATTTTCCCGTCGCCATTTTTTTCGCAAAACAGCCGCGGTTTCGTGTATCAATTTTTTTTTTCGCACGACGAGGATGGTTTCGCGGCTCCATTTTTTTTTCCGCCCACGGACGCCATTTTCCCGTCGCCATTTTTTTTCGCAAAACAGCGTCGCTTTCGTGTATCAATTTTTTTTTTCGCACAACGAGGATGGTTTCGCGGCTCCATTTTTTTTTCCGCCCACGGACGCCATTTTCCCGTCGCCATTTTTTTTCGCAAAACAGCCGCGGTTTCATGTATCAATTTTTTTTTTCGCACGACGAGGATGGTTTCGCGGCTCCATTTTTTTTTCCGCCCACGGACGCCATTTTCCCGTCGCCATTTGTTTTCGCAAAACAGCCGCGGTTTCGTGTATCAATTTTTTTTTTCGCACGACGAGGATGGTTTCGCGGCTCCATTTTTTTTTCCGCCCACGGACGCCATTTTCCCGTCGCCATTTGTTTTCGCAAAACAGCCGCGGTTTCGTGTATCAATTTTTTTTTTCGCACGACGAGGATGGTTTCGCGGCTCCATTTTTTTTTCCGCCCATGGACGCCATTTTCCCGTCGCCATTTTTTTTCGCAAAACAGCCGCGGTTTCGTGTATCAATTTTTTTTTTCGCACGACGAGGATGGTTTCGCGGCTCCATTTTTTTTTCCGCCCACGGACGCCATTTTCCCGTCGCCATTTGTTTTCGCAAAACAGCCGCGGTTTCGTGTATCAATTTTTTTTTTCGCACGACGAGGATGGTTTCGCGGCTCCATTTTTTTTTCCGCCCACGGACGCCATTTTCCCGTCGCCATTTTTTTTCGCAAAACAGCCGCGGTTTCGTGTATCAATTTTTTTTTTCGCACGACGAGGATGGTTTCGCGGCTCCATTTTTTTTTCCGCCCACGGACGCCATTTTCCCGTCGCCATTTTTTTTCGCAAAACAGCCGCGGTTTCGTGTATCAATTTTTTTTTTCGCACGACGAGGATGGTTTCGCGGCTCCATTTTTTTTTCGACCCACGGACGCCATTTTCCCGTCGCCATTTGTTTTCGCAAAACAGCCGCGGTTTTGTGTATCAATTTTTTTTTTCGCACGACGAGGATGGTTTCGTGGCTCCATTTTTTTTTCCGCCCACGGACGCCATTTTCCCGTCGCCATTTTTTTTCGCAAGACAGCCGCGGTTTCGTGTATCAATTTTTTTTTTCGCACGACGAGGATGGTTTCTCGGCTCCATTTTTTTTTCCGCCCACGGACGCCATTTTCCCGTCGCCATTTGTTTTCGCAAAACAGCCGCGGTTTCGTGTATCAAATTTTTTTTCGCACGACGAGGATGGTTTCGCGGCTCCATTTTTTTTTCCGCCCACGGACGCCATTTTCCCGTCGCCAGTTTTTTTGGCAAAACAGCCGCGGTTTCGTGTATCAATTTTTTTTTTCGCACGACGAGGATGGTTTCGCGGCTCCATTTTTTTTTCCGCCCACGGACGCCATTTTCCCGTCGCCATTTTTTTTCGCAAAACAGCCGCGGTTTCGTGTATCAATTTTTTTTTTTCGCACGACGAGGATGGTTTCGCGGCTCCATTTTTTTTTCCGCCCACGGACGCCATTTTCCCGTCGCCATTTTTTTTCGCAAAACAGCCGCGGTTTCGTGTATCAATTTTTTTTTTTCGCACGACGAGGATGGTTTCGCGGCTCCATTTTTTTTTCCGCCCACGGACGCCATTTTCCCGTCGCCATTTTTTTTCGCAAAACAGCCGCGGTTTCGTGTATCAATTTTTTTTTCGCACGACGAGGATGGTTTCGCGGCTCCATTTTTTTTTCGACCCACGGACGCCATTTTCCCGTCGCCATTTGTTTTCGCAAAACAGCCGCGGTTTTGTGTATCAATTTTTTTTTTCGCACGACGAGGATGGTTTCGCGGCTCCATTTTTTTTTCCGCCCACGGACGCCATTTTCCCGTCGCCATTTTTTTTCGCAAAACAGCGTCGCTTTCGTGTATCAATTTTTTTTTTCGCACAACGAGGATGGTTTCGCGGCTCCATTTTTTTTTCCGCCCACGGACGCCATTTTCCCGTCGCCATTTTTTTTCGCAAAACAGCCGCGGTTTCATGTATCAATTTTTTTTTTCGCACGACGAGGATGGTTTCGCGGCTCCATTTTTTTTTCCGCCCACGGACGCCATTTTCCCGTCGCCATTTTTTTTCGCAAAACAGCCGCGGTTTCGTGTATCAATTTTTTTTTTCGCACGACGAGGATGGTTTCGCGGCTCCATTTTTTTTTCCGCCCACGGACGCCATTTTCCCGTCGCCATTTGTTTTCGCAAAACAGCCGCGGTTTCGTGTATCAATTTTTTTTTTCGCACGACGAGGATGGTTTCGCGGCTCCATTTTTTTTTCCGCCCATGGACGCCATTTTCCCGTCGCCATTTTTTTTCGCAAAACAGCCGCGGTTTCGTGTATCAATTTTTTTTTTCGCACGACGAGGATGGTTTCGCGGCTCCATTTTTTTTTCCGCCCACGGACGCCATTTTCCCGTCGCCATTTGTTTTCGCAAAACAGCCGCGGTTTCGTGTATCAATTTTTTTTTTCGCACGACGAGGATGGTTTCGCGGCTCCATTTTTTTTTCCGCCCACGGACGCCATTTTCCCGTCGCCATTTTTTTTCGCAAAACAGCCGCGGTTTCGTGTATCAATTTTTTTTTTCGCACGACGAGGATGGTTTCGCGGCTCCATTTTTTTTTCCGCCCACGGACGCCATTTTCCCGTCGCCATTTTTTTTCGCAAAACAGCCGCGGTTTCGTGTATCAATTTTTTTTTTCGCACGACGAGGATGGTTTCGCGGCTCCATTTTTTTTTCGACCCACGGACGCCATTTTCCCGTCGCCATTTGTTTTCGCAAAACAGCCGCGGTTTTGTGTATCAATTTTTTTTTTCGCACGACGAGGATGGTTTCGTGGCTCCATTTTTTTTTCCGCCCACGGACGCCATTTTCCCGTCGCCATTTTTTTTCGCAAGACAGCCGCGGTTTCGTGTATCAATTTTTTTTTTCGCACGACGAGGATGGTTTCTCGGCTCCATTTTTTTTTCCGCCCACGGACGCCATTTTCCCGTCGCCATTTGTTTTCGCAAAACAGCCGCGGTTTCGTGTATCAAATTTTTTTTCGCACGACGAGGATGGTTTCGCGGCTCCATTTTTTTTTCCGCCCACGGACGCCATTTTCCCGTCGCCAGTTTTTTTGGCAAAACAGCCGCGGTTTCGTGTATCAATTTTTTTTTTCGCACGACGAGGATGGTTTCGCGGCTCCATTTTTTTTTCCGCCCACGGACGCCATTTTCCCGTCGCCATTTTTTTTCGCAAAACAGCCGCGGTTTCGTGTATCAATTTTTTTTTTTCGCACGACGAGGATGGTTTCGCGGCTCCATTTTTTTTTCCGCCCACGGACGCCATTTTCCCGTCGCCATTTTTTTTCGCAAAACAGCCGCGGTTTCGTGTATCAATTTTTTTTTTTCGCACGACGAGGATGGTTTCGCGGCTCCATTTTTTTTTCCGCCCACGGACGCCATTTTCCCGTCGCCATTTTTTTTCGCAAAACAGCCGCGGTTTCGTGTATCAATTTTTTTTTCGCACGACGAGGATGGTTTCGCGGCTCCATTTTTTTTTCGACCCACGGACGCCATTTTCCCGTCGCCATTTGTTTTCGCAAAACAGCCGCGGTTTTGTGTATCAATTTTTTTTTTCGCACGACGAGGATGGTTTCGTGGCTCCATTTTTTTTTCCGCCCACGGACGCCATTTTCCCGTCGCCATTTTTTTTCGCAAGACAGCCGCGGTTTCGTGTATCAATTTTTTTTTTCGCACGACGAGGATGGTTTCTCGGCTCCATTTTTTTTCCGCCCACGGACGCCATTTTCCCGTCGCCATTTTTTTTCGCAAAACAGCCGCGGTTTCGTGTATCAATTTTTTTTTTCGCACGACGAGGATGGTTTCGCGGCTCCATTTTTTTTTCCGCCCACGGACGCCATTTTCCCGTCGCCATTTTTTTTCGCAAAACAGCCGCTGTTTCGTGTATCAATTTTTTTTTTCGCACGACGAGGATGGTTTCGCGGCTCCATTTTTTTTTCCGCCCACGGACGCCATTTTCCCGTCGCCATTTTTTTTCGCAAAACAGCCGCGGTTTCGTGTATCAATTTTTTTTTTCGCACGACGAGGATGGTTTCGCGGCTCCACTTTTTTTTCCGCCCACGGACGCCATTTTCCCGTCGCCATTTTTTTTCGCAAAACAGCCGCGGTTTCGTGTATCAATTTTTTTTTTCGCACGACGAGGATGGTTTCGCGGCTCAATTTTTTATTCCGCCCACGGACGCCATTTTCACGTCGCCATTTTTTTTTGCAAAACAGCCGCGGTTTCGTGTATCAATTTTTTTTTTCGCACGACGAGGATGGTTTCGCGGCTCCATTTTTTTTTCCGCCCACGGACGCCATTTTCCCATCGCCATTTTTTTTCGCAAAACAGCCGCGGTTTCGTGTATCAATTTTTTTTTCGCACGACGAGGATGGTTTCGCGGCTCCATTTTTTTTTCCGCCCACGGACGCCATTTTCCCGTCGCCATTTTTTTTCGCAAAACAGCCGCGGTTTCGTGTATCAATTTTTTTTTCGCACGACGAGGATGGTTTCGCGGCTCCATTTT
This sequence comes from Podargus strigoides, assembly GCA_028020825.1. Taxonomy (NCBI): domain Eukaryota; kingdom Metazoa; phylum Chordata; class Aves; order Caprimulgiformes; family Podargidae; genus Podargus; species Podargus strigoides. The sequence goes on from CM051627.1 coordinate 33,904,162, forward strand.
TTTTTCCGCCCACGGACGCCATTTTCCCGTCGCCATTTGTTTTCGCAAAACAGCCGCGGTTTTGTGTATCAATTTTTTTTTTCGCACGACGAGGATGGTTTCGTGGCTCCACTTTTTTTTTCCGCCCACGGACGCCATTTTCCCGTCGCCATTTGTTTTCGCAAAACAGCCGCGGTTTCGTGTATCAATTTTTTTTTTCGCACGACGAGGATGGTTTCGCGGCTCCATTTTTTTTTCCGCCCACGGACGCCATTTTCCCGTCGCCATTTTTTTTCGCAAAACAGCCTCGGTTTCGTGTATCAATTTTTTTTTTCGCACAGCGAGGATGGTTTCGCGGCTCCATTTTTTTTCCCGCCCACGGACGGCATTTTCCCGTCGCCATTTTTTTTCGCAAAACAGCCGCGGTTTCGTGTATCAATTTTTTTTTTCGCACAACGAGGATGGTTTCGCGGCTCCATTTTTTTTTCCGCCCACGGACGCCATTTTCCCGTCGCCATTTGTTTTCGCAAAACAGCCGCGGTTTCGTGCATCATTTTTTTTTTTCGCACGACGAGGATGGTTTCGCGGCTCCATTTTTTTTTCCGCCCACGGACGCCATTTTCCCATCGCCATTTTTTTTCGCAAAACAGCCGCGGTTTCGTGTATCAATTTTTTTTTTCGCACGACGAGGATGGTTTCGCGGCTCCATTTTTTTTTCCGCCCACGGACGCCATTTTCCCGTCGCCATTTGTTTTCGCAAAACAGCCGCGGTTTCGTGTATCAATTTTTTTTTTCGCACGACGAGGATGGTTTCGCGGCTCCATTTTTTTTTCCGCCCACGGACGCCATTTTCCCGTCGCCATTTTTTTTCGCAAAACAGCCGCGGTTTCGTGTATCAATTTTTTTTTTTCGCACGACGAGGATGGTTTCGCGGCTCCATTTTTTTTTCCGCCCACGGACGCCATTTTCCCGTCGCCATTTTTTTTCGCAAAACAGCCGCGGTTTCGTGTATCAATTTTTTTTTTTCGCACGACGAGGATGGTTTCGTGGCTCCATTTTTTTTTCCGCCCACGGACGCCATTTTCCCGTCGCCATTTTTTTTCGCAAGACAGCCGCGGTTTCGTGTATCAATTTTTTTTTTCGCACGACGAGGATGGTTTCTCGGCTCCATTTTTTTTCCGCCCACGGACGCCATTTTCCCGTCGCCATTTTTTTTCGCAAAACAGCCGCGGTTTCGTGTATCAATTTTTTTTTTCGCACGACGAGGATGGTTTCGCGGCTCCATTTTTTTTTCCGCCCACGGACGCCATTTTCCCGTCGCCATTTTTTTTCGCAAAACAGCCGCTGTTTCGTGTATCAATTTTTTTTTTCGCACGACGAGGATGGTTTCGCGGCTCCATTTTTTTTTCCGCCCACGGACGCCATTTTCCCGTCGCCATTTTTTTTCGCAAAACAGCCGCGGTTTCGTGTATCAATTTTTTTTTTCGCACGACGAGGATGGTTTCGCGGCTCCACTTTTTTTTCCGCCCACGGACGCCATTTTCCCGTCGCCATTTTTTTTCGCAAAACAGCCGCGGTTTCGTGTATCAATTTTTTTTTTCGCACGACGAGGATGGTTTCGCGGCTCAATTTTTTATTCCGCCCACGGACGCCATTTTCACGTCGCCATTTTTTTTCGCAAAACAGCCGCGGTTTCGTGCATCAATTTTTTTTTTTCGCACGACGAGGATGGTTTCGCGGCTCCATTTTTTTTTCCGCCCACGGACGCCATTTTCCCGTCGCCATTTTTTTTTGCAAAACAGCCGCGGTTTCGTGTATCAATTTTTTTTTTCGCACGACGAGGATGGTTTCGCGGCTCCATTTTTTTTTCCGCCCACGGACGCCATTTTCCCATCGCCATTTTTTTTCGCAAAACAGCCGCGGTTTCGTGTATCAATTTTTTTTTTCGCACGACGAGGATGGTTTCGCGGCTCCACTTTTTTTTCCGCCCACGGACGCCATTTTCCCGTCGCCATTTTTTTTCGCAAAACAGACGCGGTTTCGTGTATCAATTTTTTTTTCGCACGACGAGGATGGTTTCGCGGCTCCATTTTTTTTTCCGCCCACGGACGCCATTTTCCCGTCGCCATTTGTTTTTGCAAAACAGCCGCGGTTTTGTGTATCAATTTTTTTTTTCGCACGACGAGGATGGTTTCGTGGCTCCACTTTTTTTTTCCGCCCACGGACGCCATTTTCCCGTCGCCATTTGTTTTCGCAAAACAGCCGCGGTTTCGTGTATCAATTTTTTTTTTCGCACGACGAGGATGGTTTCGCGGCTCCATTTTTTTTTCCGCCCACGGACGCCATTTTCCCGTCGCCATTTTTTTTCGCAAAACAGCCTCGGTTTCGTGTATCAATTTTTTTTTTCGCACAGCGAGGATGGTTTCGCGGCTCCATTTTTTTTCCCGCCCACGGACGGCATTTTCCCGTCGCCATTTTTTTTCGCAAAACAGCCGCGGTTTCGTGTATCAATTTTTTTTTTCGCACAACGAGGATGGTTTCGCGGCTCCATTTTTTTTTCCGCCCACGGACGCCATTTTCCCGTCGCCATTTGTTTTCGCAAAACAGCCGCGGTTTCGTGCATCATTTTTTTTTTTCGCACGACGAGGATGGTTTCGCGGCTCCATTTTTTTTTCCGCCCACGGACGCCATTTTCCCGTCGCCATTTTTTTTCGCAAAACAGCCGCGGTTTCGTGTATCAATTTTTTTTTTCGCACGACGAGGATGGTTTCGCGGCTCCATTTTTTTTTCCGCCCACGGACGCCATTTTCCCGTCGCCATTTGTTTTCGCAAAACAGCCGCGGTTTCGTGTATCAATTTTTTTTTTCGCACGACGAGGATGGTTTCGCGGCTCCATTTTTTTTTCCGCCCACGGACGCCATTTTCCCGTCGCCATTTTTTTTCGCAAAACAGCCGCGGTTTCGTGTATCAATTTTTTTTTTCGCACGACGAGGATGGTTTCGCGGCTCCATTTTTTTTTCCGCCCACGGACGCCATTTTCCCGTCGCCATTTTTTTTCGCAAAACAGCCGCGGTTTCGTGTATCAATTTTTTTTTTCGCACGACGAGGATGGTTTCGCGGCTCCATTTTTTTTTCCGCCCACGGACGCCATTTTCCCGTCGCCATTTTTTTTCGCAAAACAGCCGCGGTTTCGTGTATCAATTTTTTTTTTCGCACGACGAGGATGGTTTCGCGGCTCCATTTTTTTTTCGACCCACGGACGCCATTTTCCCGTCGCCATTTGTTTTCGCAAAACAGCCGCGGTTTTGTGTATCAATTTTTTTTTTCGCACGACGAGGATGGTTTCGTGGCTCCATTTTTTTTTCCGCCCACGGACGCCATTTTCCCGTCGCCATTTTTTTTCGCAAGACAGCCGCGGTTTCGTGTATCAATTTTTTTTTTCGCACGACGAGGATGGTTTCTCGGCTCCATTTTTTTTTCCGCCCACGGACGCCATTTTCCCGTCGCCATTTGTTTTCGCAAAACAGCCGCGGTTTCGTGTATCAAATTTTTTTTCGCACGACGAGGATGGTTTCGCGGCTCCATTTTTTTTTCCGCCCACGGACGCCATTTTCCCGTCGCCAGTTTTTTTGGCAAAACAGCCGCGGTTTCGTGTATCAATTTTTTTTTTTCGCACGACGAGGATGGTTTCGCGGCTCCATTTTTTTTTCCGCCCACGGACGCCATTTTCCCGTCGCCATTTTTTTTCGCAAAACAGCCGCGGTTTCGTGTATCAATTTTTTTTTTTCGCACGACGAGGATGGTTTCGCGGCTCCATTTTTTTTTCCGCCCACGGACGCCATTTTCCCGTCGCCATTTTTTTTCGCAAAACAGCCGCGGTTTCGTGTATCAATTTTTTTTTCGCACGACGAGGATGGTTTCGCGGCTCCATTTTTTTTTCGACCCACGGACGCCATTTTCCCGTCGCCATTTGTTTTCGCAAAACAGCCGCGGTTTTGTGTATCAATTTTTTTTTTCGCACGACGAGGATGGTTTCGCGGCTCCATTTTTTTTTCCGCCCACGGACGCCATTTTCCCGTCGCCATTTTTTTTCGCAAAACAGCCGCGGTTTCGTGTATCAATTTTTTTTTTCGCACAACGAGGATGGTTTCGCGGCTCCATTTTTTTTTCCGCCCACGGACGCCATTTTCCCGTCGCCATTTTTTTTCGCAAAACAGCCGCGGTTTCATGTATCAATTTTTTTTTTCGCACGACGAGGATGGTTTCGCGGCTCCATTTTTTTTTCCGCCCACGGACGCCATTTTCCCGTCGCCATTTTTTTTCGCAAAACAGCCGCGGTTTCGTGTATCAATTTTTTTTTTCGCACGACGAGGATGGTTTCGCGGCTCCATTTTTTTTTCCGCCCACGGACGCCATTTTCCCGTCGCCATTTGTTTTCGCAAAACAGCCGCGGTTTCGTGTATCAATTTTTTTTTTCGCACGACGAGGATGGTTTCGCGGCTCCATTTTTTTTTCCGCCCATGGACGCCATTTTCCCGTCGCCATTTTTTTTCGCAAAACAGCCGCGGTTTCGTGTATCAATTTTTTTTTTCGCACGACGAGGATGGTTTCGCGGCTCCATTTTTTTTTCCGCCCACGGACGCCATTTTCCCGTCGCCATTTGTTTTCGCAAAACAGCCGCGGTTTCGTGTATCAATTTTTTTTTTCGCACGACGAGGATGGTTTCGCGGCTCCATTTTTTTTTCCGCCCACGGACGCCATTTTCCCGTCGCCATTTTTTTTCGCAAAACAGCCGCGGTTTCGTGTATCAATTTTTTTTTTCGCACGACGAGGATGGTTTCGCGGCTCCATTTTTTTTTCCGCCCACGGACGCCATTTTCCCGTCGCCATTTTTTTTCGCAAAACAGCCGCGGTTTCGTGTATCAATTTTTTTTTTCGCACGACGAGGATGGTTTCGCGGCTCCATTTTTTTTTCGACCCACGGACGCCATTTTCCCGTCGCCATTTGTTTTCGCAAAACAGCCGCGGTTTTGTGTATCAATTTTTTTTTTCGCACGACGAGGATGGTTTCGTGGCTCCATTTTTTTTTCCGCCCACGGACGCCATTTTCCCGTCGCCATTTTTTTTCGCAAGACAGCCGCGGTTTCGTGTATCAATTTTTTTTTTCGCACGACGAGGATGGTTTCTCGGCTCCATTTTTTTTTCCGCCCACGGACGCCATTTTCCCGTCGCCATTTGTTTTCGCAAAACAGCCGCGGTTTCGTGTATCAAATTTTTTTTCGCACGACGAGGATGGTTTCGCGGCTCCATTTTTTTTTCCGCCCACGGACGCCATTTTCCCGTCGCCAGTTTTTTTGGCAAAACAGCCGCGGTTTCGTGTATCAATTTTTTTTTTCGCACGACGAGGATGGTTTCGCGGCTCCATTTTTTTTTCCGCCCACGGACGCCATTTTCCCGTCGCCATTTTTTTTCGCAAAACAGCCGCGGTTTCGTGTATCAATTTTTTTTTTTCGCACGACGAGGATGGTTTCGCGGCTCCATTTTTTTTTCGACCCACGGACGCCATTTTCCCGTCGCCATTTGTTTTCGCAAAACAGCCGCGGTTTTGTGTATCAATTTTTTTTTTCGCACGACGAGGATGGTTTCGTGGCTCCATTTTTTTTTCCGCCCACGGACGCCATTTTCCCGTCGCCATTTTTTTTCGCAAGACAGCCGCGGTTTCGTGTATCAATTTTTTTTTTCGCACGACGAGGATGGTTTCTCGGCTCCATTTTTTTTCCGCCCACGGACGCCATTTTCCCGTCGCCATTTTTTTTCGCAAAACAGCCGCGGTTTCGTGTATCAATTTTTTTTTTCGCACGACGAGGATGGTTTCGCGGCTCCATTTTTTTTTCCGCCCACGGACGCCATTTTCCCGTCGCCATTTTTTTTCGCAAAACAGCCGCTGTTTCGTGTATCAATTTTTTTTTTCGCACGACGAGGATGGTTTCGCGGCTCCATTTTTTTTTCCGCCCACGGACGCCATTTTCCCGTCGCCATTTTTTTTCGCAAAACAGCCGCGGTTTCGTGTATCAATTTTTTTTTTCGCACGACGAGGATGGTTTCGCGGCTCCACTTTTTTTTCCGCCCACGGACGCCATTTTCCCGTCGCCATTTTTTTTCGCAAAACAGCCGCGGTTTCGTGTATCAATTTTTTTTTTCGCACGACGAGGATGGTTTCGCGGCTCAATTTTTTATTCCGCCCACGGACGCCATTTTCACGTCGCCATTTTTTTTTGCAAAACAGCCGCGGTTTCGTGTATCAATTTTTTTTTTCGCACGACGAGGATGGTTTCGCGGCTCCATTTTTTTTTCCGCCCACGGACGCCATTTTCCCATCGCCATTTTTTTTCGCAAAACAGCCGCGGTTTCGTGTATCAATTTTTTTTTTCGCACGACGAGGATGGTTTCGCGGCTCCATTTTTTTTTCCGCCCACGGACGCCATTTTCCCGTCGCCATTTTTTTTCGCAAAACAGCCGCGGTTTCGTGTATCAATTTTTTTTTCGCACGACGAGGATGGTTTCGCGGCTCCATTTTTTTTTCCGCCCACGGACGCCATTTTCCCGTCGCCATTTGTTTTCGCAAAACAGCCGCGGTTTTGTGTATCAATTTTTTTTTTCGCACGACGAGGATGGTTTCGTGGCTCCACTTTTTTTTTCCGCCCACGGACGCCATTTTCCCGTCGCCATTTGTTTTCGCAAAACAGCCGCGGTTTCGTGTATCAATTTTTTTTTTCGCACGACGAGGATGGTTTCGCGGCTCCATTTTTTTTTCCGCCCACGGACGCCATTTTCCCGTCGCCATTTTTTTTCGCAAAACAGCCTCGGTTTCGTGTATCAATTTTTTTTTTCGCACAGCGAGGATGGTTTCGCGGCTCCATTTTTTTTCCCGCCCACGGACGGCATTTTCCCGTCGCCATTTTTTTTCGCAAAACAGCCGCGGTTTCGTGTATCAATTTTTTTTTTCGCACAACGAGGATGGTTTCGCGGCTCCATTTTTTTTTCCGCCCACGGACGCCATTTTCCCGTCGCCATTTGTTTTCGCAAAACAGCCGCGGTTTCGTGCATCATTTTTTTTTTTCGCACGACGAGGATGGTTTCGCGGCTCCATTTTTTTTTCCGCCCACGGACGCCATTTTCCCATCGCCATTTTTTTTCGCAAAACAGCCGCGGTTTCGTGTATCAATTTTTTTTTTCGCACGACGAGGATGGTTTCGCGGCTCCATTTTTTTTTCCGCCCACGGACGCCATTTTCCCGTCGCCATTTGTTTTCGCAAAACAGCCGCGGTTTCGTGTATCAATTTTTTTTTTCGCACGACGAGGATGGTTTCGCGGCTCCATTTTTTTTTCCGCCCACGGACGCCATTTTCCCGTCGCCATTTTTTTTCGCAAAACAGCCGCGGTTTCGTGTATCAATTTTTTTTTTTCGCACGACGAGGATGGTTTCGCGGCTCCATTTTTTTTTCCGCCCACGGACGCCATTTTCCCGTCGCCATTTTTTTTCGCAAAACAGCCGCGGTTTCGTGTATCAATTTTTTTTTCGCACGACGAGGATGGTTTCGCGGCTCCATTTTTTTTTCGACCCACGGACGCCATTTTCCCGTCGCCATTTGTTTTCGCAAAACAGCCGCGGTTTTGTGTATCAATTTTTTTTTTCGCACGACGAGGATGGTTTCGTGGCTCCATTTTTTTTTCCGCCCACGGACGCCATTTTCCCGTCGCCATTTTTTTTCGCAAGACAGCCGCGGTTTCGTGTATCAATTTTTTTTTTCGCACGACGAGGATGGTTTCTCGGCTCCATTTTTTTTCCGCCCACGGACGCCATTTTCCCGTCGCCATTTTTTTTCGCAAAACAGCCGCGGTTTCGTGTATCAATTTTTTTTTTCGCACGACGAGGATGGTTTCGCGGCTCCATTTTTTTTTCCGCCCACGGACGCCATTTTCCCGTCGCCATTTTTTTTCGCAAAACAGCCGCTGTTTCGTGTATCAATTTTTTTTTTCGCACGACGAGGATGGTTTCGCGGCTCCATTTTTTTTTCCGCCCACGGACGCCATTTTCCCGTCGCCATTTTTTTTCGCAAAACAGCCGCGGTTTCGTGTATCAATTTTTTTTTTCGCACGACGAGGATGGTTTCGCGGCTCCACTTTTTTTTCCGCCCACGGACGCCATTTTCCCGTCGCCATTTTTTTTCGCAAAACAGCCGCGGTTTCGTGTATCAATTTTTTTTTTCGCACGACGAGGATGGTTTCGCGGCTCAATTTTTTATTCCGCCCACGGACGCCATTTTCACGTCGCCATTTTTTTTCGCAAAACAGCCGCGGTTTCGTGCATCAATTTTTTTTTTTCGCACGACGAGGATGGTTTCGCGGCTCCATTTTTTTTTCCGCCCACGGACGCCATTTTCCCGTCGCCATTTTTTTTTGCAAAACAGCCGCGGTTTCGTGTATCAATTTTTTTTTTCGCACGACGAGGATGGTTTCGCGGCTCCATTTTTTTTTCCGCCCACGGACGCCATTTTCCCATCGCCATTTTTTTTCGCAAAACAGCCGCGGTTTCGTGTATCAATTTTTTTTTTCGCACGACGAGGATGGTTTCGCGGCTCCACTTTTTTTTCCGCCCACGGACGCCATTTTCCCGTCGCCATTTTTTTTCGCAAAACAGACGCGGTTTCGTGTATCAATTTTTTTTTCGCACGACGAGGATGGTTTCGCGGCTCCATTTTTTTTTCCGCCCACGGACGCCATTTTCCCGTCGCCATTTGTTTTTGCAAAACAGCCGCGGTTTCGTGTATCAATTTTTTTTTTCGCACGACGAGGATGGTTTCGTGGCTCCACTTTTTTTTTCCGCCCACGGACGCCATTTTCCCGTCGCCATTTGTTTTCGCAAAACAGCCGCGGTTTCGTGTATCAATTTTTTTTTTCGCACGACGAGGATGGTTTCGCGGCTCCATTTTTTTTTCCGCCCACGGACGCCATTTTCCCGTCGCCATTTTTTTTCGCAAAACAGCCTCGGTTTCGTGTATCAATTTTTTTTTTCGCACAGCGAGGATGGTTTCGCGGCTCCATTTTTTTTCCCGCCCACGGACGGCATTTTCCCGTCGCCATTTTTTTTCGCAAAACAGCCGCGGTTTCGTGTATCAATTTTTTTTTTCGCACAACGAGGATGGTTTCGCGGCTCCATTTTTTTTTCCGCCCACGGACGCCATTTTCCCGTCGCCATTTGTTTTCGCAAAACAGCCGCGGTTTCGTGCATCATTTTTTTTTTTCGCACGACGAGGATGGTTTCGCGGCTCCATTTTTTTTTCCGCCCACGGACGCCATTTTCCCGTCGCCATTTTTTTTCGCAAAACAGCCGCGGTTTCGTGTATCAATTTTTTTTTTCGCACGACGAGGATGGTTTCGCGGCTCCATTTTTTTTTCCGCCCACGGACGCCATTTTCCCGTCGCCATTTGTTTTCGCAAAACAGCCGCGGTTTCGTGTATCAATTTTTTTTTTCGCACGACGAGGATGGTTTCGCGGCTCCATTTTTTTTTCCGCCCACGGACGCCATTTTCCCGTCGCCATTTTTTTTCGCAAAACAGCCGCGGTTTCGTGTATCAATTTTTTTTTTCGCACGACGAGGATGGTTTCGCGGCTCCATTTTTTTTTCCGCCCACGGACGCCATTTTCCCGTCGCCATTTTTTTTCGCAAAACAGCCGCGGTTTCGTGTATCAATTTTTTTTTTTCGCACGACGAGGATGGTTTCGCGGCTCCATTTTTTTTTCCGCCCACAGACGCCGTTTTCCCGTCGCCATTTTTTTTCGCAAAACAGCCGCGGTTTCGTGTATCAATTTTTTTTTTCGCACGACGAGGATGGTTTCGCGGCTCCATTTTTTTTCCGCCCACGGACGCCATTTTCCCGTCGCCATTTTTTTTCGCAAAACAGCCGCGGTTTCGTGTATCAATTTTTTTTTTCGCACGACGAGGATGGTTTCACGGCTCCATTTTTTTTTCCGCCCACGGACGCCATTTTCCCGTCGCCATTTTTTTTCGCAAAACAGCCGCGGTTTCGTGTATCAATTTTTTTTTTCGCACGACGAGGATGGTTTCGCGGCTCCATTTTTTATTCCGCCCACGGACGCCATTTTCCCGTCGCCATTTTTTTTCGCAAAACAGCCGCGGTTTCGTGCATCAATTTTTTTTTTTCGCACGACGAGGATGGTTTCGCGGCTCCATTTTTTTTTCCGCCCACGGACGCCATTTTCCCGTCGCCATTTTTTTTCGCAAAACAGACGCGGTTTCGTGTATCAATTTTTTTTTTCGCACGACGAGGATGGTTTCGCGGCTCCACTTTTTTTTCCGCCCACGGACGCCATTTTCCCGTCGCCATTTTTTTTCGCAAAACAGACGCGGTTTCGTGTATCAATTTTTTTTTTCGCACGACGAGGATGGTTTCGCGGCTCCATTTTTTTTTCCGCCCACGGACGCCATTTTCCCGTCGCCATTTTTTTTCGCAAAACAGCCGCGGTTTCGTGCATCAATTTTTTTTTTCGCACGACGGGGATGGTTTCGCGGCTCCATTTTTTTTTCCGCCCACGGACGCCATTTTCCCGTCGCCATTTTTTTTTGCAAAACAGCCGCGGTTTCGTGTGTCAATTTTTTTTTTCGCACGACGAGGATGGTTTCGCGGCTCCATTTTTTTTTCCGCCCACGGACGCCATTTTCCCGTCGCCATTTTTTTTCGCAAAACAGCCGCGGTTTCGTGTATCAATTTTTTTTTTCGCACGACAAGGATGGTTTCGCGGCTCCATTTTTTTTTCCGCCCACGGACGCCATTTTCCCGTCGCCATTTTTTTTCGCAAAACAGCCGCGGTTTCGTGTATCAATTTTTTTTTTCGCACGACGAGGATGGTTTCGCGGCTCCATTTTTTTTCCCGCCCACGGACGCCATTTTCCTGTTGCCATTTTTTTTCGCAAAACAGCCGCGGTTTTGTGTATCAATTTTTTTTTTCGCACGACGAGGATGGTTTCGCGGCTCCATTCTTTTTTCCGCCCACGGACGCCATTTTCCCGTCGCCATTTTTTTTCGCAAAACAGCCGCGGTTTCGTGTATCAATTTTTTTTTTTCGCACGACGAGGATGGTTTCGCGGCTCCATTTTTTTTTCCGCCCACGGACACCATTTTCCCGTCGCCATTTTTTTTCGCAAAACAGCCGCGGTTTCGTGTATCAATTTTTTTTTTTCGCACGACGAGGATGGTTTCGCGGCTCCATTTTTTTTTCCGCCCACGGACGCCATTTTCCCATCGCCATTTTTTTTCGCAAAACAGCCGCGGTTTCGTGTATCAATTTTTTTTTTCGCACGACGAGGATGGTTTCGCGGCTCCATTTTTTTTTCCGCCCACGGACGCCATTTTCCCGTCGCCATTTTTTTTCGCAAAACAGCCGCGGTTTCGTGTATCAATTTTTTTTTTTCGCACGACGAGGATGGTTTCGCGGCTCCATTTTTTTTTCCGCCCACGGACACCATTTTCCCGTCGCCATTTTTTTTCGCAAAACAGCCGCGGTTTCGTGTATCAATTTTTTTTTTTCGCACGACGAGGATGGTTTCGCGGCTCCATTTTTTTTTCCGCCCACGGACGCCATTTTCCCATCGCCATTTTTTTTCGCAAAACAGCCGCGGTTTCGTGTATCAATTTTTTTTTTCGCACGACGAGGATGGTTTCGCGGCTCCATTTTTTTTTCCGCCCACGGACGCCATTTTCCCGTCGCCATTTTTTTTCGCAAAACAGCCGCGGTTTCGTGGATCAATTTTTTTTTTCGCACGACGAGGATGGTTTCGCGGCTCCATTTTTTTTTCCGCCCACGGACGCCATTTTCCCGTCGCCATTTTTTTTCGCAAAACAGCCGCGGTTTCGTGTATCAATTTTTTTTTTTCGCACGACGAGGATGGTTTCGCGGCTCCATTTTTTTTTCCGCCCACGGACGCCATTTTCCCGTCGCCATTTTTTTTCGCAAAACAGCCGCGGTTTCGTGTATCAATTTTTTTTTTCGCACGACGAGGATGGTTTCGCGGCTCCACTTTTTTTTCCGCCCACGGACGCCATTTTCCCGTCGCCATTTTTTTTCGCAAAACAGCCGCGGTTTCGTGTATCAATTTTGTTTTTCGCACGACAGGGATGGTTTCGCGGCTCCATTCTTTTTTCCGCCCACGGACGCCATTTTCCCGTCGCCATTTTTTTTCGCAAAACAGCCGCGGTTTCGTTTATCAATTTTTTTTTTCGCACGACGAGGATGGTTTAGCGGCTCCATTTTTTTTTCCGCCCACGGACGCCATTTTCCCATCGCCATTTTTTTTCGCAAAACAGCCGCGGTTTCGTGTATCAATTTTTTTTTTCGCACGACGAGGATGGTTTCGCGGCTCCATTTTTTTTTCTGCCCACGGACGCCATTTTCCCGTCGCCATTTTTTTTCGCAAAACAGCCGCGGTTTCGTGTATCAATTTTTTTTTTCGCACGACGAGGATGGTTTCGCGGCTCCATTCTTTTTTCCGCCCACGGACGCCATTTTCCCGTCGCCATTTTTTTTCGCAAAACAGCCGCGGTTTCGTGGATCAATTTTTTTTTTCGCACGACGAGGATGGTTTCGCGGCTCCATTTTTTTTTCCGCCCACGGACGCCATTTTCCCGTCGCCATTTTTTTTCGCAAAACAGCCGCGGTTTCGTGTATCAATTTTTTTTTTTCGCACGACAGGGATGGTTTCGCGGCTCCATTCTTTTTTCCGCCCACGGATGCCATTTTCCCGTCGCCATTTTTTTTCGCAAAACAGCCGCGGTTTCGTGTATCAATTTTTTTTTTCGCACGACAGGGATGGTTTCGCGGCTCCATTCTTTTTTCTGCCCACGGACGCCATTTTCCCGTCGCCATTTTTTTTCGCAAAACAGCCGCGGTTTCGTTCATCAATTTTTTTTTTCGCACGACGAGGATGGTTTCGCGGCTCCATTTTTTTTTCCGCCCACGGACGCCATTTTCCCGTCGCCATTTTTTTTCGCAAAACAGCCGCGGTTTCATGTATCAATTTTTTTTTTCGCACGACGAGGATGGTTTCGCGGCTCCATTTTTTTTTCCGCCCACGGACGCCATTTTCCCGTCGCCATTTTTTTTCGCAAAACAGCCGCGGTTTCGTGTATCAATTTTTTTTTTCGCACGACGAGGATGGTTTCGCGGCTCCATTTTTTTTTCGACCCACGGACGCCATTTTCCCGTCGCCATTTGTTTTCGCAAAACAGCCGCGGTTTTGTGTATCAATTTTTTTTTTCGCACGACGAGGATGGTTTCGTGGCTCCATTTTTTTTTCCGCCCACGGACGCCATTTTCCCGTCGCCATTTTTTTTCGCAAGACAGCCGCGGTTTCGTGTATCAATTTTTTTTTTCGCACGACAAGGATGGTTTCGCGGCTCCATTTTTTTTCCGCCCAGGGACGCCATTTTCCCGTCGCCATTTTTTTTCGCAAAACAGCCGCGGTTTCGTGTATCAATTTTTTTTTTCGCACGACGAGGATGGTTTCGCGGCTCCATTTTTTTTTCCGCCCACGGACGCCATTTTCCCGTCGCCATTTTTTTTCGCAAAACAGCCGCGGTTTCGTGTATCAATTTTTTTTTTCGCACGACGAGGATGGTTTCGCGGCTCCATTTTTTTTTCCGCCCACGGACGCCATTTTCCCGTCGCCATTTTTTTTCGCAAAACAGCCACGGTTTCGTGTATCAATTTTTTTTTTCGCACGACGGGGATGGTTTCGCGGCTCCATTTTTTTTTCCGCCCACGGACGCCATTTTCCCGTCGCCATTTTTTTTCGCAAAACAGCCGCGGTTTCGTGTATCAATTTTTTTTTTCGCACGACGAGGATGGTTTCGCGGCTCCATTTTTTTTTCCGCCCACGGACGCCATTTTCCCGTCGCCATTTTTTTTCGCAAAACAGCCGCGGTTTCATGTATCAATTTTTTTTTTCGCACGACGGGGATGGTTTCGCGGCTCCATTTTTTTTTCCGCCCACGGACGCCATTTTCCCGTCGCCATTTTTTTTCGCAAAACAGCCGCGGTTTCGTGTATCAATTTTTTTTTTCGCACGACGAGGATGGTTTCGCGGCTCCATTTTTTTTTCCGCCCACGGACGCCATTTTCCCGTCGCCATTTTTTTTCGCAAAACAGCCGCGGTTTCATGTATCAATTTTTTTTTTCGCACGACGAGGATGGTTTCGCAGCTCCATTTTTTTTTCCGCCCACGGACGCCATTTTCCCGTCGCCATTTTTTTTCGCAAGACAGCCGCGGTTTCGTGTATCAATTTTTTTTTTCGCACGACGAGGATGGTTTCGCGGCTCCACTTTTTTTTCCGCCCACGGACGCCATTTTCCCGTTGCCATTTTTTTTCGCAAAACAGCCGCGGTTTCGTGTATCAATTTTTTTTTTTGCACGACGGGGATGGTTTCGCAGCTCCATTTTTTTTTCCGCCCACGGACGCCATTTTCCCGTCGCCATTTTTTTTCGCAAAACAGCCGCGGTTTCGTGTATCAATTTTTTTTTTCGCACGACGAGGATGGTTTCGCGGCTCAATTTTTTATTCCGCCCACGGACGCCATTTTCACGTCGCCATTTTTTTTCGCAAAACAGCCGCGGTTTCGTGCATCAATTTTTTTTTTTCGCACGACGAGGATGGTTTCGCGGCTCCATTTTTTTTTCCGCCCACGGACGCCATTTTCCCGTCGCCATTTTTTTTCGCAAAACAGCCGCGGTTTCGTGCATCAATTTTTTTTTTCGCACGACGAGGATGGTTTCGCGGCTCCATTTTTTTTTCCGCCCACGGACGCCATTTTCCCGTCGCCATTTTTATTTGCAAAACAGCCGCGGTTTCGTGTATCAATTTTTTTTTTCGCACGACGAGGATGGTTTCGCGGCTCCATTTTTTTTTCCGCCCACGGACGCCATTTTCCCGTCGCCATTTTTTTTCGCAAAACAGCCGCGGTTTCGTGTATCAATTTTTTTTTTCGCACGACGAGGATGGTTTCGCGGCTCCATTTTTTTTTCCGCCCACGGACGCCATTTTCCCGTCGCCATTTTTTTTCGCAAAACAGCCGCGGTTTCGTGTATCAATTTTTTTTTTCGCACGACGAGGATGGTTTCGCGGCTCCATTTTTTTTTCCGCCCACGGACACCATTTCTCGTCTCCATTTTTTTTCGCAAAACAGCCGCGGTTTCATGTTTCAATTTTTTTTTCGCACGACGAGGATGGTTTCGCGGCTCCATTTTTTTTTCCGCCCACGGACGCCATTTTCCCGTCGCCATTTTTTTTCGCAAAACAGCCGCGGTTTCGTGTATCAATTTTTTTTTTCGCACGACGAGGATGGTTTCGCGGCTCCATTTTTTTTCCCGCCCACGGACGCCATTTTCCTGTTGCCATTTTTTTTCGCAAAACAGCCGCGGTTTTGTGTATCAATTTTTTTTTTCGCACGACGAGGATGGTTTCGCGGCTCCATTTTTTTTTCCGCCCACGGACGCCATTTTCCCGTCGCCATTTTTTTTCGCAAAACAGCCGCGGTTTCGTGGATCAATTTTTTTTTTCGCACGACGAGGATGGTTTCGCAGCTCCATTTTTTTTTCCGCCCACGGACGCCATTTTCCCGTCGCCATTTTTTTTCGCAAAACAGCCGCGGTTTCGTGTATCAGTTTTTTTTTTCGCACGACGAGGATGGTTTCGCGGCTCCATTTTTTTTTCCGCCCACGGACGCCATTTTCCCATCGCCATTTTTTTTCGCAAAACAGCCGCGGTTTCGTGTATCAATTTTTTTTTTCGCACGACGAGGATGGTTTCGCGGCTCCATTTTTTTTTCCGCCCACGGACGCCATTTTCCCGTCGCCATTTTTTTTCGCAAAACAGCCGCGGTTTCGTGTATCAATTTTTTTTTTCGCACGACGAGGATGGTTTCGCGGCTCCATTTTTTTTTCCGCCCACGGACGCCATTTTCCCGTCGCCATTTTTTTTCGCAAAACAGCCGCGGTTTCGTGGATCAATTTTTTTTTTCGCACGACGAGGATGGTTTCGCGGCTCCATTTTTTTTTCCGCCCACGGACGCCATTTTCCCGTCGCCATTTTTTTTCGCAAAAAAGCGTCGGTTTCCTGTATCAATTTTTTTTTTTCGCACGACGAGGATGGTTTCGCGGCTCCATTTTTTTTTCCGCCCACGGACGCCATTTTCCCGTCGCCATTTTTTTTCGCAAAACAGCCGCGGTTTCGTGGATCAATTTTTTTTTTCGCACGACGAGGATGGTTTCGCGGCTCCACTTTTTTTTCCGCCCACGGACGCCATTTTCCCGTCGGCATTTTTTTTTGCAAAACAGCCGCGGTTTCGTGTATCAATTTTTTTTTTCGCACGACGAGGATGGTTTCGCGGCTCCATTTTTTTTTCCGCCCACGGACGCCATTTTCCCGTCGCCATTTTTTTTCGCAAAACAGCCGCGGTTTCGTGTATCAATTTTTTTTTTCGCACGACGGGGATGGTTTCGCGGCTCCATTTTTTTTTCCGCCCACGGACGCCATTTTCCCGTCGCCATTTTTTTTCGCAAAACAGCCGCAGTTTCGTGTATCAATTTTTTTTTTCGCACGACGAGGATGGTTTCGCGGCTCCATTTTTTTTT
This sequence comes from Podargus strigoides, assembly GCA_028020825.1. Classification (NCBI taxonomy): domain Eukaryota; kingdom Metazoa; phylum Chordata; class Aves; order Caprimulgiformes; family Podargidae; genus Podargus; species Podargus strigoides. The sequence goes on from CM051627.1 coordinate 33,920,850, forward strand.
CCGCCCACGGACGCCATTTTCCCGTTGCCATTTTTTTTCGCAAAACAGCCGCGGTTTCGTGTATCAATTTTTTTTTTCGCACGACGAGGATGGTTTCGCGGCTCCACTTTTTTTTCCGCCGACGGACGCCATTTTCCCGTCGCCATTTTTTTCGCAAAACAGCCGCGGTTTCGTGTATCAATTTTTTTTTTCGCACGACGAGGATGGTTTCGCGGCTCCATTTTTTTTTCCGCCCACGGACGCCATTTCCCGTCTCCATTTTTTTTCGCAAAACAGCCGCGGTTTCATGTTTCAATTTTTTTTTCGCACGACGAGGATGGTTTCGCGGCTCCATTTTTTTTTCCACCCACGGACGCCATTTTCCCGTCGCCATTTTTTTTCGCAAAACAGCCGCGGTTTCGTGTATCAATTTTTTTTTTCGCACGACGAGGATGGTTTCGCGGCTCCATTTTTTTTCCCGCCCACGGACGCCATTTTCCCGTCGCCATTTTTTTTCGCAAAACAGCCGCGGTTTCGTGTATCAATTTTTTTTTTCGCACGACGAGGATGGTTTCGCGGCTCCATTTTTTTTTCCGCCCACGGACGCCATTTTCCCGTCGCCATTTTTTTTCGCAAAACAGCCGCGGTTTCGTGGATCAATTTTTTTTTTCGCACGACGAGGATGGTTTCGCGGCTCCATTTTTTTTTCCGCCCACGGACGCCATTTTCCCGTCGCCATTTTTTTTCACAAAACAGCCGCGGTTTCGTGTATCAATTTTTTTTTTTCGCACGACGAGGATGGTTTCGCGGCTCCATTTTTTTTTCCGCCCACGGACGCCATTTTCCCGTCGCCATTTTTTTTCGCAAAACAGCCGCGGTTTCGTGGATCAATTTTTTTTTTCGCACGACGAGGATGGTTTCGCGGCTCCACTTTTTTTTCCGCCCACGGACGCCATTTTCCCGTCGCCATTTTTTTTCGCAAAACAGCCGCGGTTTCGTGTATCAATTTTTTTTTTCGCACGACGAGGATGGTTTCGCGGCTCCATTCTTTTTTCCGCCCACGGACGCCATTTTCCCGTCGCCATTTTTTTTCGCAAAACAGCCGCGGTTTCGTGGATCAATTTTTTTTTTCGCACGACGAGGATGGTTTCGCGGCTCCATTTTTTTTTCCGCCCACGGACGCCATTTTCCCGTCGCCATTTTTTTTCGCAAAACAGCCGCGGTTTCGTGTATCAATTTTTTTTTTTCGCACGACGAGGATGGTTTCGCGGCTCCATTTTTTTTTCCGCCCACGGACGCCATTTTCCCATCGCCATTTTTTTTCGCAAAACAGCCGCGGTTTCGTGTATCAATTTTTTTTTTCGCACGACGAGGATGGTTTCGCGGCTCCATTTTTTTTTCCGCCCACGGACGCCATTTTCCCGTCGCCATTTTTTTTCGCAAAACAGCCGCGGTTTCGTGTATCAATTTTTTTTTTCGCACGACGAGGATGGTTTCGCGGCTCCATTTTTTTTTCCGCCCACGGACGCCATTTTCCCGTCGCCATTTTTTTTCGCAAAACAGCCGCGGTTTCGTGGATCAATTTTTTTTTTCGCACGACGAGGATGGTTTCGCGGCTCCATTTTTTTTTCCGCCCACGGACGCCATTTTCCCGTCGCCATTTTTTTTCGCAAAACAGCCGCGGTTTCGTGTATCAATTTTTTTTTTTCGCACGACGAGGATGGTTTCGCGGCTCCATTTTTTTTTCCGCCCACGGACGCCATTTTCCCGTCGCCATTTTTTTTCGCAAAACAGCCGCGGTTTCGTGTATCAATTTTTTTTTTCGCACGACGAGGATGGTTTCGCGGCTCCACTTTTTTTTCCGCCCACGGACGCCATTTTCCCGTCGCCATTTTTTTTCGCAAAACAGCCGCGGTTTCGTGTATCAATTTTTTTTTTCGCACGACGAGGATGGTTTCGCGGCTCCACTTTTTTTTCCGCCCACGGACGCCATTTTCCCGTCGGCATTTTTTTTTGCAAAACAGCCGCGGTTTCGTGTATCAATTTTTTTTTTCGCACGACGAGGATGGTTTCGCGGCTCCATTTTTTTTTCCGCCCACGGACGCCATTTTCCCGACGCCATTTTTTTTCGCAAAACAGCCGCGGTTTCGTGTATCAATTTTTTTTTTCGCACGACGGGGATGGTTTCGCGGCTCCATTTTTTTTTCCGCCCACGGACGCCATTTTCCCGTCGCCATTTTTTTTCGCAAAACAGCCGCGGTTTCGTGTATCAATTTTTTTTTTCGCACGACGAGGATGGTTTCGCGGCTCCATTTTTTTTTCCGCCCACGGACGCCATTTTCCCGTCGCCATTTTTTTTCGCAAAACAGCCGCGGTTTCATGTATCAATTTTTTTTTTCGCACGACGAGGATGGTTTCGCAGCTCCATTTTTTTTTCCGCCCACGGACGCCATTTTCCCGTCGCCATTTTTTTTCGCAAAACAGCCGCGGTTTCGTGTATCAATTTTTTTTTTCGCACGACGAGGATGGTTTCGTGGCTCCACTTTTTTTTCCGCCCACGGACGCCATTTTCCCGTTGCCATTTTTTTTCGCAAAACAGCCGCGGTTTCATGTATCAATTTTTTTTTTTGCACGACGGGGATGGTTTCGCAGCTCCATTTTTTTTTCCGCCCACGGACGCCATTTTCCCGTCGCCATTTTTTTTCGCAAAACAGCCGCGGTTTCGTGTATCAATTTTTTTTTTCGCACGACGAGGATGGTTTCGCGGCTCCATTTTTTCTTCCGCCCACGGACGCCATTTTCCCGTCGCCATTTTTTTTCGCAAAACAGCCGCGGTTTCGTGCATCAATTTTTTTTTTCGCACGACGGGGATGGTTTCGCGGCTCCTTTTTTTTTTCCGCCCACGGACGCCATTTTCCCGTCGCCATTTTTTTTCGCAAAACAGCCGCGGTTTCGTGTATCAATTTTTTTTTTCGCACGACGAGGATGGTTTCGCGGCTCCACTTTTTTTTCCGCCCACGGACGCCATTTTCCCGTCGCCATTTTTTTTCGCAAAACAGCCGCGGTTTCGTGTATCAATTTTTTTTTTCGCACGACGAGGATGGTTTCGCGGCTCCACTTTTTTTTCCGCCCACGGACGCCATTTTCCCGTCGGCATTTTTTTTTGCAAAACAGCCGCGGTTTCGTGTATCAATTTTTTTTTTCGCACGACGAGGATGGTTTCGCGGCTCCATTTTTTTTTCCGCCCACGGACGCCATTTTCCCGACGCCATTTTTTTTCGCAAAACAGCCGCGGTTTCGTGTATCAATTTTTTTTTTCGCACGACGGGGATGGTTTCGCGGCTCCATTTTTTTTTCCGCCCACGGACGCCATTTTCCCGTCGCCATTTTTTTTCGCAAAACAGCCGCGGTTTCGTGTATCAATTTTTTTTTTCGCACGACGAGGATGGTTTCGCGGCTCCATTTTTTTTTCCGCCCACGGACGCCATTTTCCCGTCGCCATTTTTTTTCGCAAAACAGCCGCGGTTTCATGTATCAATTTTTTTTTTCGCACGACGAGGATGGTTTCGCAGCTCCATTTTTTTTTCCGCCCACGGACGCCATTTTCCCGTCGCCATTTTTTTTCGCAAAACAGCCGCGGTTTCGTGTATCAATTTTTTTTTTCGCACGACGAGGATGGTTTCGTGGCTCCACTTTTTTTTCCGCCCACGGACGCCATTTTCCCGTTGCCATTTTTTTTCGCAAAACAGCCGCGGTTTCATGTATCAATTTTTTTTTTTGCACGACGGGGATGGTTTCGCAGCTCCATTTTTTTTTCCGCCCACGGACGCCATTTTCCCGTCGCCATTTTTTTTCGCAAAACAGCCGCGGTTTCGTGTATCAATTTTTTTTTTCGCACGACGAGGATGGTTTCGCGGCTCCATTTTTTCTTCCGCCCACGGACGCCATTTTCCCGTCGCCATTTTTTTTCGCAAAACAGCCGCGGTTTCGTGCATCAATTTTTTTTTTCGCACGACGGGGATGGTTTCGCGGCTCCTTTTTTTTTTCCGCCCACGGACGCCATTTTCCCGTCGCCATTTTTTTTCGCAAAACAGCCGCGGTTTCGTGTATCAATTTTTTTTTTCGCACGACGAGGATGGTTTCGCGGCTCCATTTTTTTTTCCGCCCACGGACGCCATTTTCCCGTCGCCATTTTTTTTCGCAAAACAGCCGCGGTTTCGTGTATCAATTTTTTTTTTCGCACGACGAGGATGGTTTCGCGGCTCCATTCTTTTTTCCGCCCACGGACGCCATTTTCCCGTCGCCATTTTTTTTCGCAAAACAGCCGCGGTTTCGTGGATCAATTTTTTTTTTCGCACGACGAGGATGGTTTCGCGGCTCCATTTTTTTTTCCGCCCACGGACGCCATTTTCCCGTCGCCATTTTTTTTCGCAAAACAGCCGCGGTTTCGTGTATCAATTTTTTTTTTCGCACGACAGGGATGGTTTCGCGGCTCCATTCTTTTTTCCGCCCACGGACGCCATTTTCCCGTCGCCATTTTTTTTCGCAAAACAGCCGCGGTTTCGTGTATCAATTTTGTTTTTCGCACGACAGGGATGGTTTCGCGGCTCCATTCTTTTTTCCGCCCACGGACGCCATTTTCCCGTCGCCATTTTTTTTCGCAAAACAGCCGCGGTTTCGTTTATCAATTTTTTTTTTCGCACGATGAGGATGGTTTAGCGGCTCCATTTTTTTTTCCGCCCACGGACGCCATTTTCCCATCGCCATTTTTTTTCGCAAAACAGCCGCGGTTTCGTGTATCAATTTTTTTTTTCGCACGACGAGGATGGTTTCGCGGCTCCATTTTTTTTTCCGCCCACGGACGCCATTTTCCCGTCGCCATTTTTTTTCGCAAAACAGCCGCGGTTTCGTGTATCAATTTTTTTTTTCGCACGACGAGGATGGTTTCGCGGCTCCATTTTTTTTTCCGCCCACAGACGCCATTTTCCCGTCGCCATTTTTTTTCGCAAAACAGCCGCGGTTTCGTGGATCAATTTTTTTTTTCGCACGACGAGGATGGTTTCGCGGCTCCATTTTTTTTCCGCCCACGGACGGCATTTTCCCGTAGCCATTTTTTTTCGCAAAACAGCCGCGGTTTCGTTTATCAATTTTTTTTTTCGCACGACGAGGATGATTTCGCGGCTCCATTTTTTTTTCCGCCCACGGACGCCATTTTCCCGTCGCCATTTCTTTTCGCAAAACAGCCGCGGTTTCGTGTATCAATTTTTTTTTTCGCACGACGAGGATGGTTTCGCGGCTCCATTTTTTTTTCCGCCCACGGACGCCATTTTCCCGTCGCCATTTTTTTTCGCAAAACAGCCGCGGTTTCGTGTATCAATTTTTTTTTTCGCATGACGAGGATGGTTTCGCGGCTCCATTCTTTTTTCCGCCCACGGACGCCATTTTCCCGTCGCCATTTTTTTTCGCAAAACAGCCGCGGTTTCGTGTATCAATTTTTTTTTTCGCACGACGAGGATGGTTTCGCGGCTCCATTTTTTTTTCCGCCCACGGACGCCATTTTCCCGTCGCCATTTTTTTTCGCAAAACAGCCGCGGTTTCGTGTATCAATTTTTTTTTTCGCACGACGAGGATGGTTTCGCGGCTCCATTTTTTTTTCCGCCCACGGACGCCATTTTCCCGTCGCCATTTTTTTTCGCAAAACAGCCGCGGTTTCGTGTATCAATTTTTTTTTTCGCACGACGGGGATGGTTTCGCGGCTCCATTTTTTTTTCCGCCCACGGACGCCATTTTCCCGTCGCCATTTTTTTTCGCAAAACAGCCGCGGTTTCGTGTATCATTTTTTTTTTTCGCACGACGAGGATGGTTTCGCGGCTCCATTCTTTTTTCCGCCCACGGACGCCATTTTCCCGTCGCCATTTTTTTTCGCAAAACAGCCGCGGTTTCATTTATCAATTTTTTTTTTCGCACGACGAGGATGGTTTCGCGGCTCCATTTTTTTTTCCGCCCACGGACGCCATTTTCCCGTCGCCATTTTTTTTCGCAAAACAGCCGCGGTTTCGTGTATCAGTTTTTTTTTTCGCACGACGAGGATGGTTTCGCGGCTCCATTTTTTTTTCCGCCCACGGACGCCATTTTCCCGTCGCCATTTTTTTTCGCAAAACAGCCGCGGTTTCGTGTATCAATTTTTTTTTCCGCACGACGAGGATGGTTTCGCGGCTCCACTTTTTTTTCCGCCCACGGACGCCATTTTCCCGTCGCCATTTTTTTCGCAAAACAGCCGCGGTTTCGTGTATCAATTTTTTTTTTCGCACGACGAGGATGGTTTCGCGGCTCCATTTTTTTTTCCGCCCACGGACGCCATTTTCCCGTCGCCATTTTTTTTCGCAAAACAGCCGCGGTTTCGTGGATCAATTTTTTTTTTCGCACGACGAGAATGGTTTCGCTGCTCCATTTTTTTTTCCGCCCACGGACGCCATTTTCCCGTCGCCATTTTTTTTCGCAAAACAGCCGCGGTTTCGTGTATCAATTTTTTTTTTCGCACGACAGGGATGGTTTCGCGGCTCCATTCTTTTTTCAGCCCACGGACGCCATTTTCCCGTCGCCATTTTTTTTCGCAAAACAGCCGCGGTTTCATTTATCAATTTTTTTTTTCGCACGACGAGGATGGTTTCGCGGCTCCATTTTTTTTTCCGCCCACGGACGCCATTTTCCCGTCGCCATTTTTTTTCGCAAAACAGCCGCGGTTTCGTGTATCAGTTTTTTTTTTCGCACGACGAGGATGGTTTCGCGGCTCCACTTTTTTTTCCGCCCACGGACGCCATTTTCCCGTCGCCATTTTTTTCGCAAAACAGCCGCGGTTTCGTGTATCAATTTTTTTTTTCGCACGACGAGGATGGTTTCGCGGCTCCATTTTTTTTTCCGCCCACGGACGCCATTTTCCCGTCGCCATTTTTTTTCGCAAAACAGCCGCGGTTTCGTGGATCAATTTTTTTTTTCGCACGACGAGAATGGTTTCGCGGCTCCATTTTTTTTTCCGCCCATGGACGCCATTTTCCC